>JABUQX010063540.1:0-35302 GCA_015478945.1 Trachelipus rathkii | reverse complement strand
ATCTATATCACAAAAAACATATGTTATTATATCAAAAGCTTAAAATATATTTAGACTTTCATAATATATATAATAAATTTTATATATAATATATATATAAATTTATTTAGTTTTTGATATATTATTAATTAACTCAACACTAAGTTACCTTAATAGATAGTAATACTCTTCTAAATTATATTTTAGAATATATATATTTATAATTATTATGAATATATATTTATCTCGTCATATAGTATAGAGATTATTTATATAAATATTTAATTGAATTATTTTTAGTATCACCTACTATATTGTTAAAAACATGAATGGGATGGTCATAGAAACTTGATGAATATTGTAAAATAAGTAAGTAACTATTACAAGTTTTGGTCTATTTTGTAGATAATGATTATTTTAACTATGTTACAAACTATGATAAAATATTATTTTTGTTAATATTTTTTAATTTATAAATTTACTATATAATATATATATTATATATATAAAATAAATATAAAATAATTACAACAGCTCATGTTGGATATTCAGTAAGTATTTTGGGCTATGTAGGAGCAGATCAACACATCTCAGATGAGAACTGACACGCTTATATCTCGAGCAGATTAATTCAATTACAAAGACTAATGTAGATCATATTATAGAATATTATAAAGCACTAACAGAAATAACATATATTGTAAAAAAAATTGCCTAAAAATTTATTAAAAAAAAACCTGTCTCCTCTAATTATATTTGACTGATTTATTGAGTGTAATACAAACATGTAGCGGAGAGACACTGCTACGACGAGTATGAGTATGACGATGGAAGGAGCATAAGAGAAGAGAAAGTAGCAGTAGAGAGTGTATGAGAGATGTATGAGAGCTTGTATAACGAGCATAATGTATGCAGTTGATCGGAGGAGAGGATTAGTATGAGAGAAAGAAAGTATTGAAGTAGATGCAGTATGATAGAAAGAAGCACAGTGAGACTAACTAGATGGACATGTAGTAGAGAGAATTGAAAGCATAGTATGAAAAAGATTACAGGTATCGAGTAGTTTGGTATCTAAAATGCTTACAGAGATTAGAGTATCATAGAAGGGTATTGCGTAGAGTGAGATGAGATCAGCACGATGTAGAGAGATTGGTGTGATGAGGAGGAGGAGACTTGAGATGAGTGACATGATAGAGTGAGTAAGATTTAGAGGAGCAGAATGAAGCAGACGAGAAAGACAAGTATATAAATATTTATGTTAGCACGTATAAGAATTCATGAATAGCAATTTTGAGAGATATGGTAATGATCGTTGCAGAGCAGATTTCGAGCTTGATTATATACAAAGGTTCTCATTAAAGAGATGAGAATAAAGACTGAGAGTGAGATGTAGCTTATTACTGGAAGTAAGTAAATTCTATTATACCACGATCGTAGATTTTTAAAATAAACTTCAATTTTTTCTTTTATGTGTCTCTTGGGGTTCTGGACTATTCCTCGTTTAATTCTATCACTTAGTTTTGAAATGTCAAGGCCAGCACAAAACTCAGATGGAGTTATATTCTTGGCGGTCTTCACTTAAGCTTAAGAATGATGTCCTTTGACTTCCGTATCTTGAACAATTTGAAATTATAAATTATTCCATATCAAACAAATTCTTATGTTTGATTGTAAATGACTCTTCTTTATTTCTTTGATGTTTCACTCTCATTTGATTATTTTTTTTAATAAGTTTACAATCTCGTAGATGAAGAATATTCTTAATATATAGGAGTCCTCGATAGTAAATGTATCATTACTAATCGATTATTTATTATTAATGATTACTCTCATTATTAAGTCTATAATGATTAATTATTACACTTATTGATTAAATATAATTGTATGGATTATGAAATTTTACGAAAAAAGCTTACAACTATTATTTTACCTCGGAGTATATATTTATATTCTATTTAAATTTATTTAAATTCTATGTCAATATATGTCATGATTAAATTATCTTGAAATTAGGAATCAATGGTCTTACTGTGAAATATTAATTATCAGTATTAATTTGTTCAACATTTAATTAGATATTAATAATATTTATTAAATTATGAAAAAACCATGATTTAACTCATATTGAAGTAATTATATATATATGATCTTTATTTATGACATTAATATTATATTATGTATTATATATGAATGTAAACAATTATACATCACTTTACCTTTCAAATCATATAACATTAAATTAGCATCATAATTACTCAAAAATAAGAATATAATATATATCTTGCAAAATAATAAATTAATATATTTTATATATTAATATTAATATTAATATATATATTATATATATATATTATATTATATTATATATATATATATTAATAAATGTATATATATATTAATATATATAATATATATATATATATTTAAATATATATATATATATAATATATATTAGTTATCTATATATATATATATTAATATAATATATCATATATATATATAATATATAATATATATATTATATATAATGATTATTATTCAAAGATAATAGAAACACATTTTCTCACACGTGAAAAATTTTAGAGCATATGTAGTCGTGGAAGATACTCCTTTATTGTTTAAATCATTATCATCTATACATCAGCACCACCTCAAGTTTTGAACTTGGGGCGTGGCCCTTGTACCGAGTGTGGGTAAATTAGGGTCCAGTTAAGAGGCAATAAATATATATAATAATATAATATATATATATTATATAATAATATATATATATATATATATATATATACTCATAATAAAGAGATTGGCAAATAAATACCCACATACTTAAATTAATAATATATATGTTATATACTAAGGTGCAAGGGACCGGGGAACTAATCAAATGCAAATACTTCACAAAAATCATTAACTCACAGAGACCAAGGTCTGCAAAGCTGTCATTTCCTTTGGAATATTTATATTAACTTTGTGAGCTAGTTATATAACTTGGCATATATATATATGATAAGGATGTGCTGCTATATGTTATTAATACTTGAAATTAGAATATACAGCTATAGAGTTGCTTATTGAGTAATAGTTTAACCAAATAATACATTACTTATTTATTAATTTATTTACTGTTTTTATTAATTTATTCTACTAATATGATTTTTCACTTGTATATTACTCTTATTTTCATTATACTCTATCATATTATTTATGCACTCAGCAATATTATTGACTATATATATACTCTTCATCATTTTTTGCGTGAAATCTATTTCATTTAAATTATTTATTGAGGTATAATAGTTATTCCAGCCCACCTTTAATCATAGTTTATTTTATTATTATATTATGTCAGTTATGTGATTTAGTTGTAATATAATCTCTCAATTATTTATTTGAGTACTTTTACCTTCATTAACTATATATTATTCCAGTAATATTTATATATAGGTATCAACATTCAATTGAATTTTTTGTGAACTTATCTTAGTCGTCCATATTTTACTCATTAAGAGGAGTAAGAGATGAAGATTTTATTAATATCAAATAATAATGTAATAATAGAGGAATTAATAATTTTTAAGATTTGGAATTATATTTATTCTCTGTGCAAGTCTCGTATGTTTTCAAAGTATATGTTTATTCAGCTTAGGCGGAAGGTGAAGCTGTAGTTGTGCTGCCGGAAGAAATTAGAGAAGAAAAAGTGGAACACATGAGTAGAGGTAATAAGGAGTATGAGTTGGTAATCTTAAGAATATCATCGTTTATTTTTTTATATAATTTCCTTTATATAAGGTGAGTGGCTGAGTAATATATAATATAACAGTTCGTGAATGATTTTGTAAAAGTTTATTTTAAATCTTAGCTGTTCGTTTTAAATATATATATATATAGGTGTTTATATATATATTATATATATATATTATAATCTATATAATATATAATACTTAGTGCTACATAAAAACCTTGCTTTATTAATATAATAGGGTGAGATAACTAAAGTATTTGCAGATTGAATAGTCATTAATATTTCCACAGTACTACTATAAAAGCGTTGTTTTATTTTAAGCTTACTAGTTATTAATTTCTATCTTTTAAATTCTTTTTATAACGTCATCAATTTTCACTTAAAATATGGGTATCAAAAAATGCTATATCTTTATAGCTAGTTTGTGATTATTAATATAGATATTATCATAATCCCGTGAATGAGGTAAAGAAAATATTATTGCTGATTATATTTATTATTTTGGCAAAATCCTTATATAAGCTCATGCGTTTCTAGAAGCCCGTACTGAGGCATGACCTACAGCGTAACGGGCACCTCAGGTACGCACATGCACTCGATTTCCAGAAGCCCGTTTGCTCACGTGCACACTTTATATCGCTATACATGTAAAACGTCACAGTCAGTAATACTATATAGTAGTACGTCACGTTTGTTTACATTCCTACGAGATGTATCGGGATAATTAGTAAACGGGCGGCGCGCAAGGATAATAATATATTATTAGTATTTATACTATACTATAAAATCTTTAATACAAAGCTACGATGTAGGAAATGATTTGTCACATATAATAAGATATTATTTTTAATATTTTAGTTAACTTTATTATTATTATTAGGTATACTAAATATATATATCTATATCATACAACTTCATAATATATATACATATGTAAATATATTATAGTACAAGTGTTAAATTATTTATTTTAAATAGTTAAGTGGCTATTATTATAAAATATAGCAGGATTTTACAGTAACGTATACATGTTATTTGGCACCATATCCACACTTACTGAATGGTTTTCACACTAATGGAGTAGGGGTTACGGATAGATTTGTAGAACTAGCAATGCTCTTTCTTAAGTTATAGAAAATATGAGCGACACGACCAGAGATTTATTTAATAAATATTTATTTAATATTAATATAGTATATTATATATATAGTATATATATTAATATATATATATTATATTAATAATATTAATATTATATATATATATATATAAATTAATATTAATAATATATATAATATAATATATCAATATAAATATTAATATATATATATTATATATATATATATTAAGTGTTAATAATTTTAACAAGGCTTAATGTTTTATAAACTTTACAATTATATATATATATAATTAATATATTTATATATATATATATTATATATTATATATAAATATATATATATATATATATTATATATTAATAGTTATATATATATTAATATATGTATAACTTAACGGTATATAAGTTACTTTACGCCTCCCATCAGTGAAAATCAGGGAGCTCGAATAATAAAAAAATATTTTCAACAGTAAGACCTCTATGAAACATAAATAGATGTTTTAGGGTCGTAATAAGTGAAATTTTTATTATATTCCATAATAAACCCTAACCTAACCTAACCTAACCTAACCTAACCTGAACTAACTCTCCCTAGAAATGTAAAAAATAAAAAAATTCATTTCGACCCTAGACATCTATTTATGTACATAGGATGTCAAACTGATTTTATTATTTATATTTTGATCGACCTCCCGTTCCGTGTGGGGTTAAGTAACTTTGGTCTATATCATATATATATTATTATCTATATATATTATATATAATATATATATAATATTATAATATTATATTAGGTAGTTTAAGATTTATATAAACATAAGGCATACCTGTTATTTAAAATTTACATAATTATAATATTAAATATATATAATATATATAATATATATATAATTAATATATATATTATATATATATATATATATATTAATATATAATATTATAATATAATAATATTTTAATTATATTAATATATATATATATGACTTTGAAATTGTTAATACTACTATACCAGCGGTGTTGTCACCCTATACTCCGATATTTATTAATGAAATATAATTAACAGGATAAATTCTAAAATAATTAAATAATTAGTATAAAGAATATTTACATATAGGAAATTTTATTTATTTATTTAAATAACTGATATATAATTAATATATTATTATATATATATATATTAAATATATATATATATTATATTACTTTCATGAGTTACATGATATTTATTATTCACGACTAGATGAATAATTATTCTTTCAGCAGTTTGGAGTAAGATTTAATTAAATTGAGTAATAATATCTCATATAGCTGTATCTTACGAATCAATAAAATTTATTTTGGCAGTATGAATTTTCCTTTCAGAGTTTGAGGTTGAGTTGGGTTTTTTCAGAAATTATAATACTTATTTTATAATAGAAACATACACGGTTCTAATGTAAATGGAGGTAGAATGTTGGATTACCGAGAGGAAGACAGAGAGAGAACTAGCATTGAACACTAGATGCGACAAATAGTTGATGAGAATATTAGAGATTCTTAAGAAAGTAAAAGTATAGCTATCCAACCCCACCGTTTTGTGCTGAGATGTATGCGAAGAGATATGGAGAGACATCCGAGTATCGAGTAGAGAGAACTAGTTCTCGACGCTAATGAGATCGAGTAGTGGAATCCGAAGAACACGTAAGACGATGTACAAACACAAATGAGAATGAGATATCTTGCGAAGAGAAAAACAGCATGAGTGCTCGTGATTGTATTCAATATAATGCATAAGTGATTATTTTTCAATTTTTTCAATTTGTGACAGCGACTATTCCTTTTAACCAAATCTGGGTCTCACTAACCCTCACGCTCGAAAATTTCCTACATTTCACACCTGTAAAATAATACAATCTGATATAAAATTTAACTGACCACTGCGATCCAAGTACGTTCGAACAAATATCATAAAAATCCACAACTATTTTCTTTACTCTCTTTACCTCACAAGAATTTACTCCATCCTCTTCAAGCTTGCTAAGTAGCCCTCGAACCGAATGTGGTAAAAACACATGGTCTTTTCTCGACTGTAATGTTTCTTTCGTATTGAATATTTCTAGCAATACTTCTATGGCTGAAATATTGTCTCCTTCAATCTTCATAACAACTTTGTGAAAAGAAGCCGCCTGGGAATGAAGGAAATGAAGCCATATTTCAGCAAGGGGATTTTCAAAAAACATTTTCAAAACCTCTGGACATTTGTTCTGACTGTCAAAGTATGATTTCAGTCCAGGAAAGAGTTTATAATTTAATATTAACTATTATAATTATTTGAAAAGGGAAAAATAGCGGGAACTGTCTGGAAAAAGCAGGACTTCTCAGAAAAAAAGCGGGACATTTGTTTTTATTTTAAAGAAACGGGACAGGGTCGAAAAAAGCAGGACTGTCCCGCCTAAAAGCGGGACAATGGTCACTTTATGGTATGGATGTCAGATCATCCCCCCGGAGCCTCTGGCCTACATCGTCGTCAATGCTTATTTCGCTCAATCTCACTCTTCTTTTATAAATCATTATTTCTCTTATTATTATAATTATATATTATTAATTATTATTAATTATTAATTAATTTAATTATTTATTATTATTATCTATAAATTTCTTATATTTAAATTATATTATATATGATTTATATATTATTATTATATATTAAATTATTATTATCATTA
Source organism: Trachelipus rathkii (assembly GCA_015478945.1). Taxonomy (NCBI): domain Eukaryota; kingdom Metazoa; phylum Arthropoda; class Malacostraca; order Isopoda; family Trachelipodidae; genus Trachelipus; species Trachelipus rathkii. The sequence continues at coordinate 27,756 of JABUQX010063540.1, read as the reverse complement.
ATTATTAATTATTATTCGATATTTAATATTTTTATTATATTACTTATTAATATTATTATATTTAATTAAATCTTATATATTATTATATTAATTATTTATATATTATATATAATGAAGTAAATCGTTAAATCTTAAAGTGTACAAGTGTCATGATTTTTATGATGCAATCAGACTGTAATTAACGAAAAACCAATACATCGAAATAGTTGATTCACTTATTGTTTATTTTAGCTTCTCAATTTAAAGTTCTATATTTACTTATTTATATGAAGCAGTTAAATAAGTGTAAAAACACACAGTGAATTTTTATCCTGAGTGTATAATCACTAAACGGGGGTATAATCACTCACTGGGATATATAACATTATAAATTTCAAGAAAATGATTATTAATTAAGTGCTGCTAACTGCTAATTATTTATTATTAATTAAAAAGTGGTAATTAAACAATTACTTTATCTGTTATTGTGTTGCTTGATAAAAGAAAGCTTGCAATTTTAAAAAATTTACTAAGTTTATTTTATAAGGAAGTCGTTTCAACGTTTGAAACTATAAAATTTTTTAGGAATTACAAATGATTATTCTATTTATATAATTGTAATAGCATATTACGTAGTCTTAATGAAATGCATAAAATATCACGTTCTATAGTACTTATTTTAGTTATAGATACTTATTATTAATTTTTAAAAGTTAGTTAATATTTATAATTATTATTATAATTATTATTTATACTTATATTAATATATTTATATCTAATTATATTTATATAATTTATTATATTTAATTTAATTTTAATTATTTATTATTATAATATTATATATTTAATGTGTAATCATAATAAGTTTGCTTAAGAACGCTCCTGTCTAAAAAAAACGGAGAAAGAAATAGTTAATTTAATGACAATAAAAAAAATTCACGGTATGACATTTCTTATTCTACAACTCACATTAAAATTATGTACTATCAATGTATAAATTGTGCGTTTGTTGATTAGATGAGAAAATTTTCTTCTTATATTTTTCTTTTTATTCTCTCTCTCCTGTAATTTCAACATAAGAGACGGAGCCTAGAATCGTCAGTGTCTAACGTGTCACTAAATATGATGAAGATTAGGGTCATTTTAATCCAACTTTTCTATAGTATAAACTTATTTAGGTTATTTTTTTTATATATTAATATAAATTCATTTTAATTTTTATTATATTCTATTTTTTTTTATTTTTATTTTTTTTTTTTTTATACTTTTTATTGTTATTTTATCCTTGTGAAATATATTTTGTGTTTATCTCTTGTTATGTTCTCCTCGTTCCGTTTGTTTGGCTGTTTTATTATTTATACTTTTTTTTATATAATATATTAAATTTATTTTATTTTATTTATTTATTTTTTTTTTTATTTTATTTTATATGATTATTTTTTTTTATTTTTTTTATTATATTTTTTATATTTTATTTTTTTTTTTTTTTTTTTTTTTTTTATTTATTTATATATAATTTTTTTTTTTTTTTTTTGCAGATTTTATATTATTTTGATGTACATAGCCTATCTAACATACATGTAGTCACATTTTAAACATCTATTTAACATTCAACTTGTCAAAAAGACACTTTGGTCATAATCCAACCAGAGACATCATAGGTTGATCTCCGGCTCTCTCTCTGTCTCTTCATGTCACTACTCCTGTACTCTTACTCTTCATCATCTCTCTTCACTCTCTATCTATCTCTCTATCTCTCTCTACTCTTCTATCTCTCTCTACATGAGAGTATATTGGATATAATATATATATTAAAAAAATTAAAACCGGGATCCATTCAATTTAGGCTTGTCATTATCGGCCATACTCCTTGCAAATAATTAAGTGGGTGGAATTGTATGTACGTACTGAAATCTGCTATTAAAATAATATACTAGCTATTAAAATAATATACTCTTGTACTTATATTTATAATTATGTATTAATTTAATGAAATGATGGAGATATATTGTACCCTTAGCAATAAAATTCAACTAAAATATTAAAAATTTTTGGCAAATCATTTCCCGACACGTGCTTTGTATAAAGATTTGTTTGTAAACAAAATATTCCTCCGCGCCCGCCCGTTTACTATTTCCCGATTCGAGGATGTAACAACGGGCGCCTGTAACTGTGACGTTTACATGACGTTTTATATTTAGTGCTGCAGAACGGGCTCTGGAACGAATGCATGTTGTCGCCTGAAGTGCCCGTCTGGGCTGCAGTCGGGGTCGCTCCTTGCGAAACGCAGCCTTACGTATGCCTCAAAAAAATCAGCGCCTCTATGCTTTTGCTGTCTCCGGTGTAATATCATTAATCACAACGTTCAGGAGCATTTTCTGAACCATTCTTTAAGTGAATACTCGAATGACGGTTTAAAAGAATTAAAGTATGAATGTAAGAAAACTAGAGCTAGAAAAACGCGTTGGTTCTGTGGAGATTAATGACTTTCATACTATTGGAAAATTAATTAGATCCTTTATACGAAGGCTACAGATGTTTTTTTGTAACACAGTAATTAAGAACAAGTAAATCGTCACCTTTTGTGGTTGCAGTTTGAAAACTTTTTCAATCCGATCACTGTCTATTAATTATCAGCCACCCATCTAAAGGAAAAAAAAAACGAAATCTACAAGAACCAACACCTTCTACAAGTAATTAATCAATAACAGATTCACGGGAAGAATTCTCCACAGTCCAGTAGTGAATGAATAAACTACAGGCAACTTACCAAAAACGTTATTGCACATGATTGAAAAACTATCACCAAGAAAAACGACTGAGATACAAATGATGATCTAATCAGTTGGTGGAAAGGTTAAAGCACAAAGTTATACCCCACTGCTTAAGTATAACTTTGCACAGGAAATACTTGGCAGTCCTCACAACTAGTGTTCCAAGTGAGAGAGTATTTAGCTAATGCTGGGCTAATTATATTGAGTGATAAAGAGAACAGAACTCTCAGCAGAAAGCAAAAAATGTTGACATGTTTCTCAAGCCCAATATCCTCTTTATATTTTTGAATTCAATAATTATCAATACACTGCAAAAAAGTATATAATCCATTGTAAGATCTCTTTCATTAAGGGCGAAGGTTGGGGAAAAGTTGAGGTGCATTTGGAGTTAGGTCCCCGTCCTCAACCCTGGTAAAATTATATTGAAATCTCAGATTCTTGGTGCTAACTACTCGAAATATATTAGGTTTAATATATATTATATATATATATATATTATATATGCTGTATATATATAATTGATATATATATATACTTCATAATATATATATATATAATATTATATATATATATAACATCATTATATATATATATATATTCATAATATTGATTCAATCTATCTGGATCTCCTGTGCCTCTAGTCTCTGTCTTACTTACACTGTCTGTCTTACATGTTATTACTATATACGTCTATTACTCTTGATCTCTGCTTCTACTCGATCATAATATACTCTCTCTGATCTTCTCTCTTCTTCTCTTCATATATCTATATTTTACATACTAGAAATTCATTCTTGCAGAAATATTTCTAATTTGCAATTAGAACAGTTAGTGACTGCGCTCATTCCTAAAAAATTGAGCAATGTCTATCTAATATACATAAACTTATGCTAAAGAATCAAATTAACTCACTCACTATGGTTTTATATACTCTAAGACAGTTACGATTTTAAAAAGGTAATTTATTACTTGAGGTAAGCCTTTGAATTGAAAGGCTAATTATAGTAAATATGAATACCGTAGTTTCAAGTCACTTTTCAAGTAATATTCTTAGCTTAATGGCTAAACGATCCTTCCGGACAAAAGAACTTTGTTCCCCAATACCTACAAATCAGGTTAAGTGAGATAGAGTAGAAGAGTATAAGGTTAAAATAGCACCAAGAAAGAACAAGTACACCTGACCTAATTTATGTTGGGCCTGTTTCCTCTTTTTATAAAAAGGAGATAGTTCCAAAACCAAGACTAGAAATAGTATTTGAAGTAAAAGGATAAAAGGAATTACTTTACTGTATATAGCTCAGGGCCTAAATTTTCTAACAAAACATAGTTAAAATATCAGCAGATCTGCTCTGCGCGAAACCTCTTAAGTTTTTCAATGTGCCTCGTTTTTAAGTTTAAAAACAAACTTTTGGTAATTGCCTTAAAATATATTTTCTCAAAAAGAAAGTCTCCAAAACACCAAAAAAAGTGAGATACAAGAATACTCTAAAATCTTTAAAAAAGAATTAAATTGGTCACAAAGTTCAATTTAAAATAGTTAATAACAACCATAGTAAGGTTAAATACAGGAATAAAATATTTCTATAACCACCGCACTAAAGAATTTGACTTGAAAGAAACACAGAACGATAAGGGAAGAATGTCCTATGCTCCCTTCAGAAATTATATGAAGTATGGTTCGAATGTGTATTCATTTTGTGACATTGCAAATAAATCCATGTTGGCTCAAATCTGTTGATAAACAATTCAAAAAAGCTCAATTTCTTGCAAGATCCCAGATAATCCAGTAAACTGATAGCAACTTCATCAGCATGACAACGATTTAAAGTATAAGTAGTTACTAAACAAGAGTTCAAGCCATATGTTGTACATATAAAAGGCAATTCAAATATGGAATCACTAAGAAATTCAAGAATAAGAATTATTCAAATAAAATGGTAACAGTTCCCCATAAGGACTAGTGGTGTAAAATCAAAACAATAAATTTATTATAACCTTTATAACTTTAAAGTAAAATTTGTAGTATTGGGTCATTTCCGTGATATATGACAACAGGCACCTGTTGAAACTAGAGACAAAAAGGGAATAAGCGAAGTATACAGGTAGCTTACTGTTTGTGCAATATCTCTCAGTCATCCAAGTTCTTAAACCAGATTAAATGGGCTAAAAAGGTTCAAAGAAAATCTTTTTCTTTTTTTTTTAATTATACAGACAACATACCACAAGGGTCTAAGTATTTCTTGTTCTGAACAAGAGCCCGATGGCCAAATAAAAATCATAAAGTACCCTTTCGTATTTAATGTCAAATCAATTGTTAAAAACCTGCCATTGACAACTGATATACAGGACACATACATGCAATATGGTCAATGTCAAAGGTTTAACAGCCAAATGCCAAATAAAGGACCCAACATATATGTAGGGTCATGTAAATGTTTAAAAGCCAAGGCCAAATTAATACCAATGTAAACAACACATCAAGTTAATTACACAAACTATGTAGTAACTATTTCAAAATACCAGTGTGTCTCACGTTTCTCCTCCATAAATAAACAATTTTTTTTTAAGGCAATAACTGTGTAAGGCTACATTTTATAAGAAGTAAAATAATGAAGTTAGCAATCAGTTTTTACTACGGATTAGTAAAGGCGGATTGGCTTGAGTCTGTGACAAGAAAAGAATTTAGGTGTGATTATAAGAAGTAATTTAAATAAGCTAATCAGTGTTTTGAAGCTAGAAATAGCTAAATAAGATGCTGGGCATAAAAATTGCACACTGTTGTTTACAAGAGCAAGGAAGGTAAGTAAACTGCACAACACCTACTACCGATACTTAGAGTATTGTGCACAAGTATTGGGCCCCTCTATTTATAAAGAAGACTTAAAGTAATGCTAGAGAAGAGTGCAACCGTAGAAGCACAAAGAAATGATTTCGGGTACTTGAGGGGCTTACAGAGATCTGAGGTAGAGATCTGAAGGAGTTAGGAAATGTTTTCTGATAGAAAGGCGATTTCTCAGGAGGGGACATGATACAAGTCTACAAAATATTTACATCTATTGATAATAGAGCGAGACCAATAATATTTTCATAGTAGAACATGGACGGGTGACCAGTGGGGCATAATAAGAAAATTCAAGAAGAAAAGCTGCCATCTTGATATTAGTAAAGCATGCATTCCAGTCAATAGGGTTAGTAAATTTATGGCAAATAGTCTGCCACGATGCGAAGGAGGTTGTTGAGTGTGACTTCGATTGGCAACATTGTAGAAAAGGGTTAGATTTCCTTTACTGGATGGGTTGGGTATTCATGATAATATATTTGACCGTAGCCAAGTTGGCGGGTTTTTAGTTATAGTAGTTTTTAATGTTAGATGGCATGTGTCACCATAACTGTTATTAATGCATGTGGATGGTTTTGTTTTGTTATCAATATATATATACTATATACTATATAATTATATATATACATATGAATATAATAATATATATAATACTAATAATATATATAGTTTATATATTATATATATATATATTATATATATATATTATAGTATATAATACAAAATCATAATATAATAACTCATTGGATGTGATTTCACTTACCATTAAATTGGTGTAATTGTAGTTATATAAATTTGACAAGCCAGGTGTGCTTTGTGGATTTGCATTTGAGCATGTTTTGGGTAGTGGGTTGACTGGGACAGCTTGTGTGCCCATGTGTGCTTCTTACTGTCTCTATATTCTTAGATGTCTTATGTCTAATAGCTCACAGGCCTAAACCAGCAATTAAACATTGTACACTCCAGAATGCAGGTAAAAGTATTTTCCACACTCAATAAATAAACATCCAAACGAATTAATGAATTGACTTAACTAACATTTACACTACAGTATGTCTTAAACACAAAAATTTTAACATTTTTAAAAATTTCGTTCCAAAGTATAGTCACTAAAAGCAAATATTCAAAAGCGCGCAAAATGGTCAGATGACATGTCCTATTACAAAATTAATAGCATAAAGTTTAATTTACCAACATTTTAATTAAGCCATAAATATGAACCTAAAGATTGGTTAATCTAAATAGCGCTAATACAACTATTTTAAACTCTTAGAAGCAATATTTTACAAATTATTTGTTGCCTTCTATGCACAAAAGCAATGCTGTCTCGCGAAAGTAAGCAATACATGCTAAATTGAGACTTTAAATTTTCTTTTTCTTCCTCTTTGGAAAGTTCCTCCCAACATATCCTTAAGTAATTAGAAAGCCTATAACAGGTAAAATCAAAATGGGCTTCATCCTAATTGGTTCAGCTATGATCATATTGTGTAATATGAAGGTCCTAAAATATATAGTGGCAGCTTTTAAATTCAGTAAAGGCTCAATAAACTTCCCGAAGTTTCAATTAGCTTTATCATTTTTATCTTTGGTTTCAGGGTCACATTTTTATAAGCCAGGAAATAACTAACGTAATTCTATTAATGTTAATCTTAGTAAAAGTTAAATCTTAACTTCGTTAAAATACTGGTAACTAAAGCTGGGTAAACACTTTGAAAGGTATGTATCTAGCTACTAATCTTTAGTATCATGTTTTTTAAAATTTAAAATGGGGTAATTAATTTTTGTTCCATTATAAACTCAATGCAAAGCTATTACAAGCATACATAATAAACTCATAAGAAAGCACAGGATTATCACAAAACACATGCGCAGGCCTTGTATATGCCCTGGCACTAAGAGTAAACCTATACATAGGTCAATAATAGCCTATTCGGCAAACAGTGAGAGCTCAAGCAAAGCTATAATTTGTAAGAAATAGGTAGGCTATCAGACTATCAGTCTTATCATTAGGCACAGAATTTCCTTTTAACAAAATAATTTAACATATACTAATTTAAGCTAATAAACAAATATCCTATTGTTAAGGGAAACACTATTGACATAGAGAGGCCTTTTAACAGACAGAGTCACATTTTAACAAATTAATTTTCAATACACGAAGGAGACAGATTCTTCGCATTGCACTATAGGGTGCAACCATAAAATTTCCATATTGCAAACAATAAAATAATTTATAACAATGTGATTCATAATTCTTTCAAAATTCCCTTTACTCTCTTAACTTCAAATTTAGGCTACATACTTCAAGTATAGATGCCAACTTCAAAAAAACTATATAAGCTGAACATACATAAAATATCAAGATAGCATACGGCTAATAGTGGTAATTAAATTTAAATGCGTCCTACTATAAATTTACCTTCGAAAGTTATAGAAATTATTCTTGGCAGAATACTTTCTAATTTGCAATTAGAACAGTTAGTGAACTGCTCATTCCTAAACTGAGAATGTCTATCTTAATATACATAAAATATGCTAAAGAATCAATAATCACTCACCTATGGTTTATATAATCTTAAAGACAGTTACGATTTCCAAGTAATTTATTACTTGAGGTAACCTTTGACATTGACGCCAATGGTATTAGTAAATATGAATACGTAGTTTCAAGTCACTTTCAAGTAATTCTTAGCTTATGGCCTAAACGATCTTCCGGACAAAGAACTTGTCCAAACTAAAATCAGGTTTAACCGAGATACGAGAAGTTGAGTATCAGGGTTAACATAGAACAAAAAGAAAGTACAAACCTACCTAATTTATGTCTGGGCACTGTTTTTAACTCTTTTAATAAAAAGGAAGATAGTTCAGAACCGCAAGACCTAAAAAATATTATTTAAATCGTTAATAAGGTAAAAGAATACCTTTACCCGTTATAGCTCACGCTTACATTTTTTAAAAACCTAGTTACTATCAGCGATCCGCTTTGCGTTGACTCTTAACTTTTCGAAGTGCTTCGTTTTTAAAGTTTAAAACAAACTTTTGGTATTGCCTAAAATAGTTATTTCTTCAAGAAGTCCCAAAACACTCAAAACAGTGTAAGATCACAAGAATGACTCCTAAAAATCTTGTTGATTTCTTAAAAAGACCCAAGTTCAATTAAATAGTTAATAACAACATAGTCAAGGGTTTTTTAATAACAATTAAAATTAAAATTTCCTTAATAATATATAATTATATATATATATATTAAATATATATTATAATTATATACTATATATATATATATATATAGTTTATATTATTATATTCATTTATATATATATTATATATATACTATAATATTATATACTATATAATATACTCTATATATATATATATATATTACTATATATATTATATATATATATATATATATATATATATATATCTATATATACTATATATAATATATATATTATATATATATATATATATATATATATTATTATAATGATATTATATATATATACTATATATATATATTATATATATATATATATATATCAATAGTTATATATATATATATAGTAATATATATATAATATATATTATATATAATATACTATTATATAAATATACTCTAATATATATATATCATATATATATACAATACAATATATATATAATATTATATATATATATATTTTATATATACTATATATATATATACTATATATATAACTATTAAATTTATATATAGTCTATATTATACTATTTATATATATATATATATATATATATCTTATATATATATATATACCTATATATAATTATTAATTTATATAGTTAAATATTATATATTATACTATTATAATATATGATATATATATATATAATATATTATAATTAATAAATCCCGCATCCGTCATCCCCCTCATTCCGCGGATGTTAATCAAACATCCGGGTTAGCCACCAAATAACTCCAAATGGTCTTAGACCTCACTAAAATAATATATAATATATTATATAAATATAATATATATTTAAATATTACTATATATATATATATTAATCACTATTATATATATATATATATACTATACTAATATATTATTAAATATATTATTATAAATATATTATATAATATATATTATATATATTATATATATTTTTAATATATATATATATATATAATACTATAATTATATAAAATTATTATATATAATTATAAAACTAATATAAATATATATATATAATATATTATATATATATATAAATATATAATATTTACTTTATATTTCATTATATAATATACTATATATATATATATATATATATATATATATAATAAGATAATATATATATATTATATTATATATATATTATTACAGCGCTTTAGCCTTTCATTTTATTTAATTTTTACAAAAAATAGGAAAATAAAAAATTCTAACTAGTAGCAATGGAATAGTTTTAAAAAATTTGGCATGGTGCGGTTGGTAATGGATTCTTTCAACAGTTGCCCATAACCGCTTTCAAATCATAGGACGATGATTTCGGGTATGGTTTTTTTTCTCGCAATTTCAATTTTTTAGTAATATTTTAATGTTTTAAATGTTTTTTTTTTTACTATACAAAAGTAGTGTTCTGCTCACCATTAGACGGAATAAGTCGGCATCACAGCAAACACGGAGGTTTATCCTATTGAAACTACAGACGCAAAATGCTTGTTAATGAATTATTTAAGTCCTAATGTAACGTGCAGCATCAAATTTGTTGCAAAATACAGGATGAAAGAGACCAAATTAATGAAAATATATGCTATTAATGCAAAATGAATGGCATGTTTGTCAAAGGATGACACAAGCATGGAACTTTGATTGAAATTATATATTTTCAAATCATGGGCATCCGCACATAGGGGCAAGGAGGGCACTTGCCCCCCCCCCCCCCTGAAATTCGGGATCTAAATTTTTTAAAATATATATAGGTAATTATTTCCAATAACTGCCTCTAAACAGATTTTTAAGAATCACAGCATATTACTGTAAAAAAATAGTAAACAAAATAAAAAAAATTATTTTGTCGTGTATTTAGAAACAAGTTTCAACTCTCAAAGTTGATTAAAAATCCATAGATATTTTCAATATTTGATGCGAATCCGGTTAGGCCTCGTTTCAGGCCGGAAAGTCAGTTTTTCAAAAATCGCCGATAAAGTTTTGTTAAGTATACACAGAAAATCATGATAATCAAATCTTATCATAACCTGCCCTAAGGAGGCCCTAAAACGAGCCGAAGCCCAACACTAATTTTTATTATACAGAAAGTCTATGGGAAATTTTTAAATTTAGAGGCTGTACTTTTTTTCCTAAAGAGACTGCGATTTTCGCTTTCACTATTCTTCTATTATTAGTTTTTTTAGAGTATATCCTGTGATTTTCAAAAAAAAAAAATTTCGTTTTTTTTTTAATAACAAATATAGGGTTTTTTACAACTTTGAGAGTTTGTAACTTTTTTTTCCTAAAGAGACCGACAAATAATTTTTTTTTTTTAATTCTTCATTACTTTTTTTTAGATCATGCTGTGCTTTTTATAAATACTGGTTAGAGGCAGTTTTGGAAAATAATATACTATATATATATATATATACTATATACTATAATATGTATATTATATATATTATATATATATATATATATTTTATATATATATATGATATCTACGCTATATATATATATGATAAGCTTTACCCCAGCCTGGAAAATTTTCTGCTGACCCATGTTTCAAATATGATTTAATCAGCACTGCGTTTAGAGAGAACAGGTTTCCTGCCCTGTTGATATAGTTTGTGTGCCATGCTATTATATCTAACAAGATATAATTACTAATAATTTTAGTAATAGTCAGGCAGAGCCACTCCATCAAGGATTTTTATAAAAATCCCATTGCAGAATAGAAAAACTATAATGAATAAAAATTAAAAGGTAATAGTAGTGCAGAGGGGTGATTATTAAAATCATAGGATATACTCTAAAAAAAATAATGAAGAATAGTGAAAATGAAAATTGTTGCTCTCTTTAGGAAAAAAGTTACAGCCTCTCAAAGTTGTTAAAAATTGCATAGGATTTATTAAAAAAAAAAAAAAAAAAAATTAAAAATCACAGGATAAACTTTAAAAAAAATAATAATGGAGCTTAATTAAAAAAGAAAATGAAAATAATTTAAGTCTTTAGGAAAAAAAAGTTATAGCCTCAAAGTTTAAAATTTTCCCATAGGTTTATAAAAAAAAAATAGTGGGCCTCGTGCTTGTTTTAGGCTATCCTGTTTTCAGGTTATGATAAGATTAGTTAAGTATACATAAATTTTATCTGTGTATACCTAACAAAACTTGTAATCTGAACTAGAGGGCCTGAAATGAGACCTAATCTTGACAGATTAAAAATAAAAAGTATGGGAGTTTTAAAAACTTTGGGAGACTAACTTTTTTTCCTAAAGACCGCTGATTTTCATTTTCACTGTTCATTATTATTTTTTTAGAGTATATCCTGTGATTTTCATAAAAATTGGGGTGACACCCTCTGTGCTACTATGTACTGAAACAAAAATGGGCTGACATCTTTTCGGAAAAGAGTAATAGCTATGTTGTTTAGCTAAAAGTGCAAAGACTTGTACGTAACTATTGTACTAAAAATTAACTATAACTTTTATTTATAAATGGTAACATTAAATCCTATGTAGGTTTAAATTATACGTTCCACTGAACCAAAATTCCATTTTGAATAAAGATAAAATTTAACGCTCGCGAAGAAAAAAGTCAGCTAATTTAAACTTTTTTTTTGTAGATCATTCATGATGTTTTCTTTTCTGATTTTTTCCCATATATTTATCAATATTAAAAATTCTTGTCGTATATTTTTAATTATTTTTTGATTTTTATAACAATTTAAAATTCATACCTAATATAATAAATCTAAAAAATTGTTTTATATATGATAGAATATAAATAAAAATTTAAAGAAAATTATATATATTATATATAGGCGTCGGGCGGGGTGAGGCCCGCTCTTTAGGAGGGTGTTTCGGTCCATCTATAAAATAAATAAAATAATAAAAAAATTTTTTTTTTTTTCGCTCATTTTTTAGCCCACGGTAGTACTTACAAGTTTTATTTAGATCATATTTTATTTAAGAAAGTTTTTATATTTTTAAAAATGTTAGAAATTAGGGTAAAAATTTCTTCAATAGAAAGAAATATTTTCTATGAGGCATTTTTTTATTAACTGTCGTTTATAAAATGAAAAATTGTGGATCGATTTTAATTATTTTTTCAGTGGACTACACTCGAGTATGTTAGCTTTAAACTGGCAAAGTAAATTTTGATCCAAGCAGTATGAGTGGCAAAAAAACGGGGCCGAACTTGGTCCGATTCACGCCGCGGTAATTGATGAAGGGGTGGCTCGGACCACCCATTGTTTTCGTATTTTAGCGTATTATGATTGCATTGTATTAAGTATATTATTTTAAATGTAATAAAAAATTACTTATATTAAGTTGACTTTTTTTAAAAAAATGAAATTTTATAAAAAAAATTTAAAAAAGTGTCAAAATTTTTAGGCGGAGAGGGGTGAATCGGACCTTATTTATATTCCGTTTTTATTTATCATTATTGATTTTTTATTAGCTTATTGACGAATTTAAAAAGGAATAAATTATTATAATTAAGTAAAAATTAAAATTAAAAATTGAAATTATACGTAAAAGCCGAATTTAAACCGATTCACACCTCAATGGTGGTCCGCTTCACCCCTCCCCGGTCGGGCTGACTCGGCGTTATTCAAACTTATTAAACCTTTATTATTAGAAATTACATTATTATTTTTTGTGTGCTTATGCCCGACAATAGGAAAATGATTCAAATAAAAAAAATTTCAAAAGTGCATTAGGGGAGAGTCGGTGTGGTAGTGCAAAGTAGCGGATGCTGACTATAATAAAAAAATATCGTATATATAGATATTTACAAAATATATCAAATTACTCTCGATACTATCGGTCAAAAAATATCGAAATATCGGATTACAAAAAATTCGTTTCATGATATATATATATATACTATATTATATTTATATATATATAATATATTATTATATATGTATATATATATATATATTTTAATATATATTATATATATTATATATATATATACATATATACTATATATATTATATATAATACTATATTATAACTATAGTTATATATTATATAATCAGGGTTGGTGATTTGTTTTGGATTTTTTGAGAAAAATTTCAATTTTTGATTTTTCTTGGATTTTTTGAGAATCGTAACTTACGCAAATATAATTTGTAAAAAAACTTTTTTTTTTAAGTTGAGTTAAGTTATTAATTTTTAACTCCTTGGTCGATATATCTGAAGTCAAAAATCTAAATAGGGCTATCATCTATGACACAATGAAACAAAAATACTAAAGAGTGTTTATTTGTAATAATGATTATAATTAATCAGAATAAAAAGAAAGCATGTTTGAGACCTATCTTGTTTGAATTTTATATGTAGAAATTTGAAACAGAAAAGCTTGCTATGATCTTATTATTCTAATTTTTATTTCTATGAAATTAAATCTTTAATTCCCAAAATTATAAAAAAATATATAAAAAAATTTCAAAAATCAAATAAGACCAAAATTAAATAAAATTGTGAACAAAATCAATTGATTTTTCCGTGCCCATCCTGAATTTATTGAAATAATACTTTCTTTTTTAACACCCAAGATCTGAAATTAGAAATTATAGGTCAAAATATACTTACGGAAATTAGTAAAAATGCATTAGTTTATTCAAACATTAGCTTTTTAATAATTACTATTAACATGTCATAATAGAACATCGGTGAACAAATTCAATTGTTGTTCTCACAATTTCTTCATATATAATATAGTATATATTATTATATATATATATATATATATATAATATATATTATATAATATATATATATATATATATTTATATATATATATATTATTTATATATATATTATTTATGAAGTAACTATCATGTCCCTAAATTAGCAGTGGAGATGATTTTACAGGTGGTAATAAAGCTTCGAGTAAAGTAGAAAATCTTCACATATAAACTTAAACATTTCTAATTTCAGATTAAATTAAAATTTAATTAAAGATTTAACATTGACATCAAAACTAGTATTGCCCTGTATTATATAGGATACCGTCATTACTTTTTATAAATATCTAATTTGAAAGTAAAATTACGCATAGGTATTTTTATGAAATTGTTTTTCCGCTATAGGCCTTTACTTCTTGTCTTGTATGATCATCTGACCCCTTCCCTCCTCCTCCTCCTGAGAAAAAAAATGTCCCCATCAATTCAAACGCGCCTGAAAAATACACACATTTTGCTTAAATGTTATTGTAGCTGAAAAAAAAAAATTCTAGAGTTTAAAAAAAAATGGTTTGGTTTTCAAATAAATATCGGATATATCGATATATCGCTGAAAAAATATCATCGATATTTTTTCGATACTATCGAAAAAAAATATCAATATCGATATATATCGGTCCTCTTGCGGCATCCCTAACCTAAAGTGGTCCACGTCACCCCGCCCGACGCTATAGAATAGATAGATATAAAAGTATCTCATATATATATATACATATATCAATAATAAGTATATATATATATATATATATATATATATATATATATATATATACTAGCGTCGGGCGGGGTGACGTGGACCACTTTAGGTATAATTTCTCTCCCCACTCTCCTATGCACTTTTTGGAAATGTTTTTTTTTTGTAAATCAAGGCCCTATAGTCGGGCACACAAAAAAATAGTAATGTAATTCTTATATAAAACGTTTTATTTAAGTTTGAATTACGCCCGAGTAGCTGACCGTGGAGGGGTGAAGCGGACCACATTGAGCGGGGTGACTCGGACCATTGTTTAACAGCTCTCGTTTTTTCGTATAATTTCATTTATATTATTAATTTCATTTAATAATAATAATTATTTTCATTATTAAACTTTTAAATTTAAGGTATCAAGAATTTATAGAACGTAACCAATACGAATATCAATAAGGTGGTCCGATTCACCCTCTCCTCCCAAAAATTTTGACACTTTTTTGACTTCTATTTTTTATTTCTTATTCTTTATTTTTTTTAAGAAATATCATTAAAATAAGTTAACTTTTTTATTATATTTAAATATTATTAAGAATAATAAAATGTCAATAATAATTTACGTAACTATTTGTTGAGCAATTTTGTCCGAAAACCTAAATCAATTTTTTAAGGACGTGTCAAAACGGACGGCAAGTTAGGCGCGTTTTTGCCACTATACTGCTTGGATCAAAAATCTACTTTGCCAGTTTAAAGCTAATACTCGAGTGTATCACATGAAAATTAATTAAAATCGATCCACAATTTTTCATTTTATAACTAAAGTAAAAAACTCAATTTTTCAAAAGTGAAATTATATTAAAGCAAATTTGAACCTAATTTCTAACATTTTTTTTTTAAAAATTAATATCTTTCTAGAATTAAAATATGATATAATATTAGGTTTAGTAACAGCGCGTGGCTATCACCGGTGATGCGAAATTTTTTTTTTTTTCTTTTATTATTTTTTATTTATTTGAGTGGATGTACAGGGACCTCCTTTTTTTTTATTTAGTCACCGCCCGACGCTATATATATATATTAACTATATATATATTATATATATATATATAATCTATATATATATATATATATATATATATAATATATAATATATATTATCTATATTATATAATATCGTAAAAGTACTTAATGCGGGAAGAAATTCGATAATAAAAACAAGCCACTTTTATTTTTTTTTTTTTTGGCCCCCTAAAAATTAAAAAAACTGCCTAAACTAAAACTTTTAAAACACATCAGACTGACCTAGATATTTTTTTTATAACGTCTACTCTGGTATAAAACACCGTAAAAAAAGTTTTGCAAGGTATAATGGTTTTGTAATCATTTGAAGTAAAAAAAAAACCCTCCCTGCGCTGGTACAAAAAAAAAAAAAAAAAAAAAAAAAAAAAAAAAAAAACCACTGATACGCTAAACACCACCTCAAACCTCTCCCGAGTCGAGAAGATGATGTTATTTCTTATTACAATATTGAAAACCTATCAAACAATAAATTTGATGAAAAAAAATTTATTTTTATTGACATACCTTAAATTAAAGTTGATTTTTGCATGTGATGTTCTTGATGTTCTTCCCCTTCCCCCCTTTTTAAGACCATTTATCTGAAGGTCTTAATAAATTCCTCCCACAGCTTGCGAATTTTGAGGAGGGTTTGAGAATCTATTTTTATGGAGTTTTCGGGTGCCACAGTATTGGGGATAGGTCCGAAGAAGATTTGGGAAGCAGGCTCTGTTTCCAATGGAGATAACTTTTGGAAGCATAGTGTCTGTCACCTCGAAAATCGAGGAAATGAAAGGATATTTTGTCAACTTCTTTTCCTTCATCATGTGAAAATACTTGTTTCAGCCGGCCAATGTATTTTGAAGGTTGATCAAAGTTGATGGCAAATAATTTCTCCCCAATACTGTCCTTCCAGTTCTCCTTATTTATGGATTTTTTAATTGTCGACATGGCTTGGCAGACTACCAATTGATCATCATTATCAGCAGCAGCATCATCCTGTTCTTCTCCAGTGTCTTCCTCCTCCTACACCTCATCCTTGTCATCGCCACTGCTGGTGCTGCTTGAGTACATTAACATTCTTTATGAACTTCTCTTTATATAAATTATTACTCCCGATGTTGAAGGCATGTCTTCTGCTTCTATGAACTGTTCCATATATCCCTGAGAAGTGATGACAGACGCTGACATCTGAACTTGCTTGCCACATCTTCCTCTTGCAGATGATTTGGTCTGGCCAGAGTGGCTTGAAATAATGTGAATAATGATACTTTCTGAGGATGGTGTTTAACTATATAATATCCTATTTATCCCAAAATACTATTTTAATCAATAATTTCTTAATACTAATTTTAAAATGAGCATAAACTTTGCCATCTTTTAAACAAATAAAATAATACAAACCCAAAATGAGAAAAATAAGTCTAATTTTGTAGTGAACATAGAAAAAATCGACTCGCAGACCTTAAAAGGTCCATCCATGACAGATTTTGTTTGTCGCATAATCAATAGTAAAGAGGTTTAATTAGTTTTTTTTATATAATAGCGTCAGACTTTTGGACCACTTTTGGAATTTTTTTTCTTCTGAAAATCAAGGGCCATATAGTAGGTAATAAGCACACAAAAAAATAAATAGGTTTCAATTCTAATAATAATAGTTTTATTAAAGTTTAAGTAAAGGCGGCTCCACACATGCGGAGTTTGTCGAACCCTTATGGTTAAAACACCCACTTGTGTACAGTGTATAGGGTCAATTTTTACTCAAACTTTCTCTGGGCTTTAGCCAAAATGCACAATCATTTTGTTTCTAATCTTATTTTCTAAGGTTTTTATAATTTTGAAGAAAGAATACAAAAATAGAGCAAAGCATGCCAAATTGACCCAATATTACAACAACATTGAGTGTTTGGCAAAGGAGTTCCGACAAACTCGCAATGTAGTGGAGCACCTTAAAGCTCTTCAGGACATACCTTGAGAGATGAATCGGACCCATTACAACGCGTGATGGAGCATCAGTATTTAAATTCCTCTTTATGTAATAAATTCAAAATTTTTATATTTTAATTATGATTAGTATCATAAACTATTTATCAAAATGAAGATTACAGCAATAAAGTCATAAGTAACTTAAATGTCACTAATGATACCATAAATAAGGAAATAAAATGATGAGTGGCCCAATTCACCCTCCGTTGAGAAAATTTTGACTCTTTAATTTTTTTTTGGAAATTTCATATTTTTATATAAATTTAATTATTTGGGATTAATTTTTATTAAATATTAAGTCAAATTGTAAGTTTATTTTTAAATTAGCATATGGCGTTAATAAAAAATGTCAATAAAATAAATGTAAAATAACAGAATACAATGTGTGCGTTGAATTCACACCCCAATCATCATTTTTAGCGGGTGAATCAGGCCAACGTTAGCCAGTTGATTTAAGCACTAGTACTGATTTGGAAACAAAATTTCGATTGCCAAGTTTACAGCAACAGATCAAGATGATTCTCACTGAAAAAAAAATAATAAAATCCAATCCACATTTCATTTTATAAACAAAGTTAAAAAACTCACATTTTTTCAAAAGTGAAATTCTATTTAACGCCATTTTATACCATAATTTATTATAAAAAAATAAAAAAATAAAAAACTCTCTAGAATTAAAGATAAATCTAAATAAAACTTGTAGTACTAAGGTTGTGGCTATTAAATGAGAATTTTTTTTTTTTTTTTGTTTTTTTTTTGAGTGATCAACACCAACTAAAAAAGGTCGGGCCGGTCACCCCACCCGATGCAAATATAATATATCAATATATACAATATTTTTGCTGATATATATAATATATTATATATATATATATGTATATATTATATATATATATATATTATATATATATGATATTATATATATATATATATATATATATATATATATATATAAGGTAAAGCTAAGTCATGTCTTCTTTAATCAGGATCATTTTATCTTCATCTTTACTACCTCTATATGAATTGGTTGATTTGAGAATCTTTAATTAATCCCTGCAATTACCTTATCTAGTGGCTGCATCTTGAAAACTAATTTGGTAAGAATAGAAGACAAATCTAGCAACATCACCACTTAATATAGTGTATAAAATGTGACGAAAAACATTATTATTGTGAAAGAGAATTTACATGATACGATTGATAACAATAGTCTCTTATGGTAGTTTGTATTTTACTATGGGTTAAGCACTGTCTAGTTTTAGGTCTCTTCATGTTTAGCTTTTCTCAAAGTCACAAGTTTTACGAAATTCTCCCAGTTAAATCAAGATTTAAATATTTTTTGCTTTCATCAAGGCTGAAAACAGATTAAACGGCTAATAACATGGCCAAATCCAAAAAGCTTTTTTACATCTTTCACACAACTTATTTCTTTAACAATAGGAACTGTATCTACATCAAGACAAAATGAACCCATTGACCTAGTTAAAAATAGCCAAATTTCGATTAATTTCACTACACATACCGAAGAATAATGTAGGGCCACTACAACATCAGTATTGATAAAATTTTGCAAGATACCTTTTACGATACAAACTTTTTGCCTACTTTTGCATAATATATATTGACATGATATTACATTATCCTCTTTTTCCCATCTTTGCAGATCTAGGAGATTGTTGAATACAAAATAACATATCCATCAAGAGAAGGAAAGAACCAACCAAAAGGTTAAATTTAAAGAAAAATAGGAAGAAAAGGAAATAGTGAAGAGGACAACATTTAAAAAAAAAAGAAAAAAAGAAAAGGACATCGATTCCTAAACCCTTATCAAAGGGTAAGAATTACTATTGTGTATTTAATATTTATTTTTGAAAATTGATTATAATGGATATAAATTTGTAATGAATTAATGTAAATTGTTGATGGATTGATACAATACTGTTTTAAATTATTGACCATAAATTGAGTAATGTTTGAACTGAAACAGGTGATAATTCTTGTTTCTGTTCAGGTCCCAGTTCCTGATCCCGAAGTCCGGTATATAACCGTGAGGAGAGGTCAACATCCCAGGTTGGAATCTACATCATCCCAGTCTTGGAACGCATCTCTTCTATTCCTGGTGTCCATAGTGTATGAGATTGAGACTTGAAGAAGGAAAAGGAAACTACTAATATCTTCCCATCACGGGAATCCGCAGCGGAAATAAGATTACCTGAATTACCATCTGATTTGGACGCCTCCTTTTTGCCAATATGTCGGCACCTCTTAAGGTACTCTACCCATATTTGTTAAATTTTTTTATTCATTTAATAACTGGAAAATTAATTTAAGAGTTGTCTCTAAGACTGGAGAATTTTATTTCAAAGAAAGATTTTTCACAAGATAATTTACGTAATACAGAAAAAGAGATGTAGATACAGAAATTTTACATGAGTAATTCAAAAATCACAATTAAACTATATTCTTTTAAAAAAGATGTACAATACTAGGGATTTTTGCTTATAAAAAGTTTTAGAGTAAAAAATAAAAGAATTGATGATTGATTGAAGGGTAAAAAAAGATAAAATCCTTGTTTAAATTTTATTTTGCAAATAAGAATTTTTACAGTAAAAAAAAAAAAAGTAAGTTACATTACTTCCAAAGTTGACATGTCAAATTAAATAAGTTTTTTTATCTTTTCAATTTTGATGAGGGAAGAGCCATATCTTCGCTTTGCGTGAGAGTGGAAAGTACTGCTCACTTAAAATCGTTAAAGAACGTTATTTGCATTAAATAACACACACACACTGGACTCCACGGCTCCCGCAAAGTTCGATCTGTTATTTGCTGCCCTCTCCACTGAGGTATATATGTACACTAAATAATTCTTAATATTCATTGAATTTTTTTTATTATTATTTCAGGGGAATTATCATTTATTTAATTAGTGAATTTATATTTTTATAGTTTCAAGTTTTTATTTTCTCGTTTTATATTTTTTGTTTGTTTAGCTTTTATTATATGTATCATATATGCATAGAATCTGTAAATATTGGTCATCATTTTTATATTAATTAAATCTAATTATATTATGTGGAATTTTTTTTAAGTTTTCATATTTTTTTATTAAATACCATTGTAGTGTCCTTTTTTTTTTAATTATCAAAGCTCTCACTACATGTATATCAATTAAGGATTCTAATACCAGATAAATAGAGTGGTATCGCTTCAAATCGTTTTGCGGCTGACAACATCTGAAAAATATTGCAAAAATATATTGTAACATTAATTTACTTGGAGTTTAGAGCTAAATTAATCCACTTGATATTTTAATACGGTGATATTTGAGGAGACGATTAATATTAGCAGGAGAGAAGGAAAAGTTAATATATCAACGAGCCATTTCCATTGAAGCAAGCAGCTACGGAAAAAAATTGCCAACGGCTTCCACCTAAGACAGAGATTATATTTACCACAACCCAGAGAAGCGTGACTCTCTTTCGCCAGACAGAAATCCAGGAATCAAGTTGAGGAAGCCTTTCTTGAAGACAGAGACTCGTCTGAATTTACAGGTGTGATACTTGCTTCCATTGTGGTGGGAATCAAAACTACCACATAAAGTGGTAGCAGAGCGTAGAGTGTTTTTCTAGGAATACTTTATGGCTCTGCAGCGGAGTGTACACAAGTGTCAACTCAGTTCTCACCTATTCGTCCCAATCATGACCGACGGAATAATTTGTTCTTGTGAAACGGGAAGACCGAATGGGAATAACGCCACCGGCTGATCCTATCCCACTTGCAGATCAACATAATATGCAGTCCAGTGTTGTCAATGCAGATCAAAAATAAAGAGCGGCCGTTCGAAATCAGACGGTACGTTTACAGTGGATGCTTTCAGTTCTTCCAATTCAGTGTTTTTGGGCCAAGAACACGCACTGATGATGGACAAGAATGACTGCCTGTTATATCCCGGTATGGTAGCGTTGATTTAGGAATACTAAGAAGATGATTCTTTGGGACAGAGTTTTAAGATCTCGAGACTGGGGAAACAATGGTCCAGTTTTTCGACAGATTCGAGCAGTTTGCGCTGTGCAATACCCCGGATCAACAGAGGGAATGGTGGCCTTATTGGGAAGCCATCTCCTGGGGTCTGCTTTAGAGGCTTACAATATAGTCGCCGCGACATCGGCCGAATATCCCTTCGTGAAGTCCCAACTTTTGCAATGGTTCAGAGAACACTTGAAGAAGAAAGTAAATACAGAAACAGCTGAATTTACAAAAGCCGTAATGAAAGAAGCAGGAAGATGTGCCCCTGTTGCTTTAGATGTTGGGCTGGCGCAAAAGCTTTCCAGAAATGATGTAACAGAATGCCTTATGGTAGCAGAGAAGAAAAGTCTCTTGGGATATATGTTGCCGGAAGAGGTCAAGAATATCGAGTTTTGGAAAACTGCATTACAATGGCGAGCTAGAGGTAACCCAGGGCTTCAGTAACCCTTGGAAGCAGTTCAGTAATAATGGGTGAACAACGGTTAGTAACGCGGAAATAAAAGAAGAAAGAACATCTGCCGTCAGAAATAGTTGATTTGAACTTCGAGGCATACAATGCTCCACATTCACCATGCAACATCAAAATGGCGAATTACCCAGATATCGAATCCAAGAGGGATTGGTTGTGCCGACAAATGGCAACCAACAACCCCAGCTTCGAGCGTGTAACTCTCAAGAGAAACGATAATAATTGCTGCTAATACTGACAACCAATATCATCATAAGTAATTAATAGACCACCGAATATGAAATATCAATTCAGGATCCAACACAAGAATTCCGGAACGCGGGCAACGAACAATTACCACAAAGAAATCAAATGGCTCGATCAATTCGGTTTGTAACCAGATTGCCAGAAGAAAGGAATAAAATGAGTGTTGTTGGAAAGGCCCAATGTAGCATATTTGTGGGCAAACGGAGGGCATGTCATAAGAGGGATTGACTACCTGACAAAATCGATGTTAAAAAGTGTGTAAAGAAAGTAGGTCATTTTAATAGGGGAGTGTTCCCAATGGGTCGAAGCCAACCTATGAACAACCAAGCAATAACGTGTCCCTTTTGTCAAGATGAACATTTAGGAAAAGAGTTTGCCACAAAGATCGGACACACGGGGAGGCTTGGCATGGAAGACCTATGCCAGAAGCACCACAACGCGAAGAATAAGAATATTGAAGGGGAGAGCTTGGGAATTACCGAGGTCGAGGAGGAGACCCTGGAGGGTCGCAGGAAGATTCTCGGAAATTTATTCACCAAAACGACATCGGTCAGGTGCCCCCATCAAATAAACACATCTTTGAAGAGCCCTCCACGGGAACGTTGACACAGTGTCGGGTTGATAGTACAGTAAGTGATAAAGACATTCCACCTGATGATAATTATGACCAAGTTGGGAAAAACTCACCCCAGCCGTAACTCCGATCAGATCTGGAAAACGAACAGTAACCGTAGTAAGTAGTAAAGGAAAACAGGAAGGAACACAAAAGAGGAAGGATGGAGCCTCAGAGAACATTCATTCTTATTCATATCATATAAGAAGTCCAAAATGCCTTAAATCTTGCAAGTCTACATATGTTTGGATCAACACCTAATGGAGCTCTAACGGCCTTTGTGGATACAGGAGCAGAAGTGAGCCTTATATCGGGCCAGCTGTTTCCATCTGTTAGACAAAAAGAAAAGTCCAATCTTGCCCCACGCTGTTTCGAGGTGTCACTGGTAGGACAGTGTCAGATTCTCCTTTTAGGCGAAATAATGTCGCATTACGTTCTATCCACAATTATTGTGGTTTTGAACCGAGGTCGCTAATTGTCGTACGTCCCAGACATCAATGTCGAATAACTTGGTTTTAGGATATGACATCCTCAATCAGGAACATCTTTTGCCTGATCTGCTACCATAAAGAATTGGATAATCCGACGTGGGAATTTATGTGCAGGCGTAGCGGTGGGATATGCAGAGCCAAGGCTTCACTAAAGAAGAAAACATGCTTGGATAGAATCTAGTGAGTATTGCACGCTGCGGTGTATGGTAGTATGAATTGAAAGAAAAGGACGACCAATTTCTATAAAACAACCCGTTCTGGTGGAGGCTTGGCGGGATTTGTCAAAAGATATCAAATTTGAACATTCATTAGTAATTTTTTCAGGCGACAGACCCTTATTAATATTGGAGAATGATGGTGAACTTACACGAAGGTTAAAAAAGGGAAAAATTGTGGGACAGCTGGAAGAAATTACTACAGTGGAGGATCCCACTGTGAATGTAGTTGAATTAAATGAACAAAGTCCTAATGAATACTCTGAATGGAATCCTGAGAATTTAGTTAGCGCTTTTCGATTGAATGAGGCGGATTTAACGGCAGATCAAAGGAATCAGGTTATTAAATTGTTGATGCGTTATCCTTCTGTCTCGAGTTTGGGAGATTCTGATGTTGGCTGCACAAATGTTATCAAACACAAGATCGAAACACTGATTGAAGATCCTGTGCAAGTGCCAGTCAGAAGGCTGCAAGGCCCAATTCTCCGAGAAATCGAGGCGGATTGTAAGAAGTTGGAAGAGGAAGGAATCATCCAGAGGGGCAAATCCCCATACTCAGCCCCCAGTAGTACCTTTAAGAAAGAAAGATGGATCGATCAGATTGTGCATTGATTACAGGGAACTGAATAAAATCACCAAGGGATATAGTTTTCCTATTCCAAATCTGATTGACATGTTGTTTAGTCCTCAGGGGATGAAATATTTTACAACTATTGATTTAATAAAAAGCTATTATTATAACTATTATATCAGTTGCACTACTTTTTGCATTGAGAAAAACAGCTTTCCCAGAAGCAAAAATCAAAAGATAATTGAGCGTTGTGGCAAATGCACTGAGATCGCTAGCCTCTTTTCACGATCAATGTGAAGTCCTCTGTGGCATATACCCTGGAACGAGTGTATGGTGTATCTGGATGATGTCCTCATTCTCACTGGCCATACTTCTAAAAAAAATCTAAGAGTTATAAGATATACTTTAAGATTGACGCTGAAAATATCAGCTTACCCTCTACAGAAGGAGGTCCAGCTATTTGGGTCAGTTAGATGTCTGAAACCGCATATCACCTTTAGAAAACAATTTACAAGGGCATGAATGCAGTTCCGTACAACCCACCGTAGGAATTTAGGCACTTTCTGGCTGGTTAATTTTCCTCATAGGGTCACATTGCCCATTGCTTCGGAAAGTCAGGCCAACACTTTTCGAATATGAAGTAGCAAGAGCTCTAAAGTGGACCGAACCTCAAAGCGCCTTTGTGGCATGAAAGAAGCTTAACATTACACGATCTGTCGATACCCAGAATAAGAATAGAAAGCAAACCTTATGTGATGTACGTGGACCCTCAGATATGCGGCCGGAGCAGTGTCTTTCCCAGATCCAAACCAGGGGCAGAGAACACGTCCGCCTATATAGCTTCTTCACCAACATTAACAAAGAAACCTTGAACAACCGATATAGTTACCAAAACCCGAAGGAAGATTCGCTTGCAATACGATGGGTCTGTGAAGCTTTTGAGCCTTTCCTTTATGGACATAAAGTAGTATAATTTAACGATACATCAGCCGCTCTTATATTTGATAGATATGACCGTTAGAATAGCAGCGAGTAAGCTCGCACGCTCAGCCACAAAGACGACAGTGGTGATCTCTTTCGGGAAAAAGGAACAAGTATAGTGGCTGAATCTTTATCTCGATCCCGAGGGAGCTTCTGATTGAGAACAAGAGATTTTACGACCGTGTAGAACGCCTTCCTGGGATTTTCTGAGGTAAAATATTCTGCGGCGGGTATTCGCTCTTTCAAAGCTTGCTCTTATGCTTATGTGGTTCGATTGAAAATTATACTGTCAAGATACGACAAAGAAGTGGTTTAAGAATTGTTAAGGAAAAACGCTCCAATTTCACAGCATTAATATAGAAGGAAAGATGCTAGACAAAGTGACCAAAACAATTACAGCTACTACGGAAACCAGGGTCAGATTCCCTCTTACACAGGCAGTTTAGTGGGCAGATTTGCAAAGTTACATCAGTTTGAGCGTGTTGGGGTGTTAATTATGGGGACTCAAAGCGTTGAAATTCGGAAAGGATACCGAGAAGAATATTTGCCATCTTTTATTTTGGTTCCTTGTTCCAGGAAAGTTTTGTTACCATTACCCAATGCAAATGAATTAGAGAAAACAGAGTATAGCCAGCGCTAAATGTAGTGACCCCATGGAGGAATCCGGCACAGTGGTATTATTGACGAAGTCAATGAGAAAAGAGCCGCTACTGAAGCCAGTACCCTACTAAAGCTTCCCAAAACACCGTGGGGAGGTGGAAAGAAGAATTTCGAGGATATCATCGAGATTACATTAGTCAGATAACTGTAGAATCAGAATAATATTCATAGACCTTTGGCAAATTGACATAGACGACATTGATAATTACAAAAATCAGATTACCTATTAAGGGCGCTTAAGCAGCCATAGGTACAAAATTTGCATTTAACGGGCATTTGAGAGCTTTTTCGTGTCCAGTAAGTACCTATAATTGAGATGATCGGTTATACAGGAGTTTCCTAACGGGAGAGTTTGCAATGATTGTCCCAACCATTATTATTTGACTGCGCGGTAAGCATAAAAACAATTGACTGTTCACCCATATAGGGCAAAACAAATTTATCATTCTCGCTTATAAATGGATTGCACCAAAAATAGCAGCATTTGCAATATACGCCACCACCTTTATAAAGTGCCAAGCAACTGTAGAATACTCTAATATGTCTATACGTTTCCGCAAATTAAAAATAATTTACTTCAAGACCCTTTGAATGGTGGGACGATGAATCTGATACAATTTCTTGCTCACGAGGGAATAATTATGCCTTCGTGATGAGAATCATGTACACCAAAGTGCGATGCTGCTCTTCGCTGCGAAATAAACAAAATATCAACGTACAACGCATTTCACATCGAATATTGCCATTTACAAATTACCAGACGACTAGCTTACAGACAATGCAGAACGAATCTATTAGGGCCTGATATTGAAGACTTTTAAACGCAACAGATTAACACATTGTACTGACTATCTCCTTATACCCATCTTCCAATGAGCTGGTCGAGGAGTCAATTCCTACCATTAGTCAGTACTTAGACATTGCCATCAAAAGTCAAAAATGTGGGTGGAGAATTTCAACGCAGGTTTTATTGGTTTAAATCACACCACAATTCAGAACATAATCGAACTCCCTGTAAAAGTATACTAAGATGGGCGCAACACCGATTGAACTATACAGATTCCTTTGTCTGGTGAGGAGATGTGGATGAGAGTCAGGAAGATTTAGTTCCTTAATGAATTCCATCAAGATGTGGAATTAAAATCATCTTCCGGAAACCTGACTAAAATAAATTCACCCTAATATTAGTGGCCCTATGAAGTGATCTCTCT
>JABUQX010063539.1:20000-23889 GCA_015478945.1 Trachelipus rathkii | reverse complement strand
ATAATCCTTAGTCGGATCCGGATCCGGATCCGAATCCGAAGTCAGAGCCGGAGTCGGGGTCGGAAGCCGGTATTGTAGTTTTTGAGTTATGATTTTTTTTTTTCGAAGAAATATTTTTTTAAAGACCTGCTGAACAATTTCATAGAGTGCAGAAACCTTATTTGGATCCGGAACTGAAGCCGAAGTTGGAGCCGGAGCCGAAGCCGGAGCCGGAGCCAGAGCCGGAGCCGGATCCTGGGTATGATTTTTTTTTCTAAAAATATATTTTTAGATGAAAAATTTAATGCCAGAAGACGTACTGAACAATTTTCAAATAGTACAGAAACCTTAGTCAGATCCGGAGCCGAAGGTGAAGTCGGAGCCGGAGCCGGAGCCGGAGCCGGAGCCGGAGCCGGAGCCTGGGTATGAATTTTTTCCAAAAAATATTTTTTTAGGTGAAAAATTTAATGCCAGAAGACGTACTGAACAATTTTCAAATAGTGTAGAATCCTTAGTCGGATCCGGATCCGGAGTCGGAGCCGGAGTCGAAGTAGGAGCCGAAGTAAGAGCCGGTGCCGTAGTTTGTATTTTTTTCGAAAAATACTTTTTTAGGTGAAAAATTTATTGCCAGAAGAAGTGCTGAACAATTTTCAAATAGTGCAGAAACCTTAGTTGGATCCGGATCCGGATCCGGAGCGGGAGCTGGATTCGGAGCCGGATTCTGGGAATAAATTTTTTAAGAAAAAATTTTTTAAATGAAAAATTTGTTGCCAGAAGACGTGCTGAACAGGTTTCAAATAGTGCAGAATCCTTAGTCGGATCCGGATCCGGAGTCGGAGCCGGAGTCGAAGTCGGAGCTAGAGTCAGAGCCGGCGCAATAGTATAAATTTTTTTCAGAATATTTTTTTAGATGAAAAATTTATTGCCAGAAGTCGTGCTAAATAATTTTCAAATAGTGCAGAAACCTTAGTCAGATTCGGAGCCGTAGGTGAAGTCGGAGCCGGAGCCGGAGCCGGAGCCGGAGCCGGAACCTGAGTATGAATTTTTTTCAAAAAATATTTTTTTAGGTGAAAAATTTAATGCCAGCAGACGCACTGAACAATTTTTCAATAGTGCAGAAACCTTTAGTCAGGTCCGGATCCGGATCGTCGGATTTGGAAGGAACGCGATCCTGGGTATAAATTTTTAAGAAATAATTTTCTTAGATGAAAAATTTATTAGCCCAGAAGACTTGCTGAACAATTTTCAAATAGTGCAGAATCCTTAATCGGATCCGGATTTGGAGTCGGAGCCGGAGCCGGATTCAAAGTCGGAGATGGAATCGGAGCCAGAGTATGATTTTTCTATAATATTTTTTTTAGGTGAAAATTTTTTTTGATAGAAGACGTGCTGAAACAATTTTCAAATAGTTCAGAAACCTTAGTCGGATCGGGACCGGATCCTGAGCCGGATCCTGGGTATATAAATTTTTTAAAATATATATTTTTTAGGTGAAAACTTTAATGCCAGAGGACGTACTGAACAATTTTCAAATAGATCAGAAAACCTTAGTTCCAGAATCGAAGTGAAGTCCAGAGCTGCGAGTATAGCCGGAGCTGAGTTCAGAGCCGGAGCTGGATTATGATTTTTGAAAAAATATTTTTTTAAGTGAAAAAATTAATGCCAGAAAACGTACTGAACAAATTTCAAATAGTGCCAGAACTTAGAACGGGTCCGGATCCGGATCCAGATTCGGAGCCTTATTCTTGGTATAAATTTTTTTCAAGAAAAGAATTTTCTTAGATGAATAATTTATTCCAGAAGATTGCTGAACAATTTTTCAAAATAGTGCAGATCATTATCGGATCCGTATTCGGAGTCAGAGTTGGAGCCGGAGCCGGAGCCGGAGCCGGAGCCGTAGTATGATTTTTTCAAAAAATATTTTTTTATGTGAAAAATTTTTTGACAGAAGAAGTTCTGAACAATTTTCAAATAGTGCAGAAACCTTAGTCAGATCCGAAGCCAAAGCCGAACTCGGAGCCGGTGTCGGAGCCGGAGCCGGAGCCGGAGCCGGATCCTGGGTATTAATTTCTTTAAAAAAATTCTTTTTAGGCTAAAAATTTTTTACCAGAAGAAGTGCTTTGAACAATTTCAGTATAGTACAAGAAAACTTAGTCGGATCCGGCAGCCGGATCCAGAGCCGGACCCGGACCCGGAGCCGGGTCCTGGGTATGAATTTTTTTTAAGAAAAATTCTTTTAGGTTAAAAATTTATTGAAAGAAGATGTGCTGAACAATTTTCATATAGTGCAGGAACCTTTGATGGATCCGGATCCGGAGCCGGATCTTGCTTATAAATATTTTCAAGGAGAAATAATTTTTAAGTTCAAAAATGATTTGCAGAAGACTCGCTCACAGTTTCAAATAGTTTTCAAAAACCATTAGTCGGATCCGGATCCGGAGTCGGAACCGGGGAGCCGGAGTTAGAGCCGAATCCTGTTTATAAATTTTTTCAAGAAAAATATTTTTTTAAATGAAAAATTTTGCGGAAGACGTGCTGAACAATGTTCAAATAGTGCAGAAAAATTAGTTGGATCGGATCCGGAGGTTCGGAACGGAGCCGGATTCTGGGTATAATTTTGTTCCTATAAATATATTTTTTGGTGAAAAGTTTATTTACAGAAGAGTGCTAAAACAATTTTCAAATAGCTGCAGGAAACTTAGTCGGATCAAGCGCCCGGATCTGGAAGCCGGCAGCCGGAGTATGAACGGAACCAGATTCTTTGCATAAATTTTTTCAAAAAATATTTTTTACGGGAAAAATTTATTGCCAGAAAGTACTGCACAATTCTCAAACAGTGCAAGCAGGATCCGGAGTTGGATCCGGAGCCGGAAGCCAGAGAAAAATAATTATTATTTTTCTTTTGGATTGTAAAAGAAATATATCAAAGGCTAATTGGATTGCACGTGAAATTTTTATATATATATATTATATATATATATATATTATATATATATATATATATATATATATATAATTATATATATATTATATATATATAATATAATATATATATATATATAATATATATATATATATATATATATATATTATATATATATATGGATTGGGTTATGAAAGAATCAGAGGTGGCGGTTGAGCGTAGCAAGGGATGTGTTAGAGTTAATGAGAGAATTGAAGAGAGTGAGAGGGTTGCCCTACCTATTATTATGCGGATGATTAAGTTAAGTGTGGCAATCCGAAATAGCTTTTGAAGGGTTAGTAGAGAGAGATTTGCAGGTGTGTGAAAAAGGAGGGGTTTGAAAGTAAACGTTTATAAGAGTAAGGTTATGGTTTTGAATGAGGATAGTTCTCTGTGTAAAGTTATGTTAGATGGTAGCAGCTGGAACAAATGTCTGAGTTCAGATTTAGGATATATGGTGAATGAGAAGGGAAGGGATGATGCAGAATGTAGTAGGAAAGTTGTGGAATGGAAGGAAAGATGGCTGGTGGCAATTAAATCCTTAGTGGATGCAAAGGGAATGAGTCTTGAGTGTGCTAGGTCCTTACATGACGTATTTGCTATTACCTGTGCTATGTTATAGTAAGTGGGACTATGTCTGGAATAAGAGGTTACATATACAAAGTATAGATATAGGAACTATCTGCTGGGGGCTTACACGGCATTTTGTGGGTTGCTCCTGGGTTTACAGGAGCAACCAAACCAAAGTCAAGCACGCCGACATGGACACAAGATGCTTGTTGCGATAAATTTGCAATATTAAGACGAAGAAAAATTTCACTTGCGCCAGGACTCGAACCCTCACAACAGCGTCTCGTTAGACAATGTACAGGAGGCTCTACCACTAGTCCGATCTGCCATTTACAGAAAAAGAAAGGTATCTCGGAACCAGTTTTCAAGTCTTTCCTG
>JABUQX010063539.1:0-2500 GCA_015478945.1 Trachelipus rathkii | reverse complement strand
TCAATGTCTCAAAAGTTATTCAACCACAACTTAATTATTAATTGCAGGAACAGCAGTGAATACGATGAATGCTGAAATGCCGGTGCGACAATTACGCAAGCCGCCTCTATAGAAGCAGTTTCGTAAAATACCTTCCTGTCGAACGCAATTTTTGTTTTGACCACTTATTCAGGGTAAACTGAAACGATATGAGCACAGAATACAAGGGCGATCTTGCCAACTGGTTCCGTGCGCTTTCGTCGCTTTGGTGAAATCTTTCAAAAATGAGGGATCTTGACTGCCGGACCCTTTAAATATATATTATAATATATATTATATATATATTTATATATAATATATATATAAATATATTATAATAGATATATATATAATATAATATATAATATATATATATATATATATATATATATTATATATATATATATATATATATATTTTTTTTTATATATCACATATATTTATATATATATATATATATATAATTTATTGCATCTTCACATGGCTTTAAATTTAGAAAAGCTAGCTTAAGTGAACTGATATTTAGTTATATTTATTAAACAATTTAAGGCTTTCATGGATAAATTATTTTTTAGGGGCTCGAGCCGACGGGGGACGAAGTTCCCCCCGTCGTCCACCGGGAGGCCGAGAGACCCCGACTCCTGCCATCTCTGCGGTCTAGGTTGCGGGTATTCGTTAGTTAAAAAAAAAAGGGAACTAGCAATTTATTGTGCAATATATGGTCCATTGAAAATAAACTGAGACATTTCTTAAAAAATTTTTTTTCTCAAGGTTGCAAAATCCCTGTTTAAAAATTTCACCTACATCTCCTTTTTCACTAAAGAAAATAATTTTATAAAAAAAAATTAAAAAATGATATATATATATATAATATATATATATATATATATATATCATATATATATATATATATATATATATATATATATATATATATATATATATCTATACGCGACTTTATATTAAAATTATATTATAATATATTACAAACTGTTCTTACATCGTGATAGACTCACTAAGATTATCAGTACTATATTATAATATATAATATATATAATATATATAATATCTAATATTTATATTATACTAGAATTGCGCCCCTGAGGACTCTCTCTCCTCTCCATGATGTGAGTGTATAAAATAATAAACCAGTGATAAATAATAATATATAAATATAATGAAATGCTCTAAATTTTAATATTAAATACAATCTAATATATTATAACAATAAATAAGTCAAATATGTACGTTAACTTCTTACTTTTTAAAATAATTAATAATTTATTATTTATTTTTGCTATTAGTTTCTACTTTATAAAAGTTTTATATCTCAGATATTATATATTTATACATTCATAAAATTGTATAAAATTACTACAATACTAATAAATTAAATAAATATATTTAAAATGTTCAAAGCTATACGGACGAAAGCCTCGGTTACTGTATATTAAATCATATTAAGTTTTTATTAATTTATATATTCTTAATGATAAATAATCGTTAAAGAAATTAATCTTCTGTGGAAAGTAAAATACTTTCATAAGGAGTGACATTCGAAAAAAAACAACAAAATTCAACACAATTAATAAATATAATAATATAACATTTTTCAGTCTATTCATTTAAAAATAAAAAATAATTAAATGTGGTTTTCTCTCTTCGTGTTTATGTCTGCCAGTGAAACTAGTGGAGAACCCTCTTAGCATCAAAGTGTCAAAAATTTATTACTAGGACACAGTTATAAAACTTAATTGAGGCGTCCAACGAATCCAAAACGAAGTAAATAAATAGTATCCGTTCTCGAGATGAGAGTCTATATAGATGTATGTTACGTACTAGAGAAATTATTCCAGTGATTATAGAAGTTCATGAAAATAAAAAATAAAATTGTAATAATAATATGAATTACTCAAAAAAATTAATATAAAAAAAACTAGATACAATAATCTTAAAGTTTTGTACTCTCTAATTCGCATATATTTTTTTTCTTTAATAAAGAATAATAAATATAAATAATATCTAAATATAATTACGTGAAGCCTCAATAAACATTTAAATTGAAACTTAAATGTGTCATTTTATTATAGTTAATATTATATGTAAAATATTAATTTTATTATAATATGACATAAATATAAAAAAATAATAATTACAGGTTAAATTCTTGATATATTATATAATATATTATATATATATATATATATTATATATATATATTATATAATATAATATATATATATATATACTTTAATAATTATATATATACTTAATATTATTAATATATATATATTAATATATATATATTAATTAATTATATATATATATTAATATATATATTATATATATATTATAATATATTAATATATAATATACATAATATATGCGACATTATATATATTAAATATATATATATTAATATTATTATTTTTTATTATGATTATTTTTATCACCAACCATATATATTAATATTATTAATATA
>JABUQX010063538.1:25000-33291 GCA_015478945.1 Trachelipus rathkii | reverse complement strand
GTTGTACTTCGTTCGGTTCAATTTGGTGTTTAACCGTTTCGCATTTATCGTGAAACTAGCTTTCCGCGTTTTCGTGCGCCCTTCATATATATATATATATATATATATATATATATATATATATATATATATATATATATATATATATATATATATATATAATTAGAAACTTTTTACTTTATTCGTAAATTAACTCGTCCAAATATATATATAATTAGAAACTTTTTACTTTATCCGTAAATTAACTCGTCAAAATTAACGCACCACAAGGGTACGTGGCGAAAGAAGGGTAGAAAAGGTTGAAGAACGCGGACACTTTATTGGACAATGACAATAACATGGTGGATTTCTCCCCAGAACCGTAGGTTGATAGAGTGTGAGGCCAAGGTGCAGCCAAAGGGTCTCGCAGTAGGGTTTGGAGTTTCGGCGCAGCAAACACACAATGTTGGTACGTACGGCGACGGCCGCGGGGGGTCTTGGGTCTGTCTCAATACCGTGTATGAACCCCTCTGGCACGGATGACTGCCTGACATCGTCCTGGCTTGCTCTCGATGACTGGGCGAATGTCATGGACCATGATTTGATCCCATACGTAGTGCAGTGCCTGTCACAGATCCAGGAGGGTTCGTGGAGGGAGTTGCAGCTGTCAGATCCGACATTTCAGGATATCCCACAAATTTTCGATTTGGTTGAAGTCCGGACTATATGCTGGCCACTCCAACGCCGTAATTTGAACCGTCCTAAGGTAGTCGTTCACACATTGGACCTTGTGTTGTTTTATATTTTCATACATTAGGATGAAAGAGTCACCGATGTAGGGGGTATATGGCACGACATATGTATGGTTCGAGGATGTCTGTGATATACCTTACTGCTGTAAGGTGGCTCCATCGAAGATGTGAACTTCACGCAGGCCGATAAAGAGACTATCTCCCCAGATCATAAACGACCCACCTCCAAACGGCGGCACCTGCAGCACATTGCATTGCGCAAACCTCTCCGCCAGTCGTCGGTACACTCTAGCACGCCTGTCCGAGGCTTACAGAGACTCTCTCAACTCGTCCGTAAAGAGCACCTTTGCCCAATCGTCGACCGTCCAATCGATGTGTTTTCGGGAAAATGCCAGTCGTGCCCTTCGATGTGCCGTGGTGTGCGGTGGACCTATGGAAGGCCTCCGAGGCAGGTAATATGTTCCGCAGGCGTCGACACTGTATTGTCACTCACCCTGGTTCCGTGTACCTCCACCAGCTGTATCTGCAGATGTCGTGCCGTTATGTGGCACTCTCGTAATGCACGCAGACGTATAAATCGGTCTTTCACGGGTGTCCTGGGCCTACCTTGTCCTCACCGGCGATCATGTCAGGGTTTCCTGATTCCGTTGGACCACCAGTGCAATAGTTGTGTGCACTATACCGAACTATCGACCAAGGGCCCGGTACCCGTGTCCTTCTGCGTGGAGTATTGTTACTTGTACGCACTGATCTCATGACAGTTGACGCACTATCCTCTCCAAGTATATCGGAGTCGCTTCGTACGTGAATGATCCCTCGCTCGATTATACCCCAACATAACCTACCCCCCACTCTCCCAGGTCTAGTTACGTGGTTCATGTTTTCCTAAATTTATCGGTGACGGCCCCAATACTGCAGCGAATTCTGGGGTGGTTAAATAGTTACACTGATGCTGTCCATTGTGTTGATGTGGGATTTCATGGGGTTTGGGGCCTTCCCGTTCCTGTGAGTGACATTTAACCTAGTGGTGCGTTATTTTTGACGAGTAGTATATATATATATATATATATATATAAATATATATATATATATATATATATATATATATATATATATATATATATATATATATATATATATATATATATATATATATATATATATATTATATATTTTTATTTTTTTTTATTTTTTTTATAAATATATATATATATATATATATATATATATATATATATATATATATATATATATATATATATATATATTGTAGCTTCATTATTTTAATCTTCATATTTTTACTGTATCTTAAGTAAAAAACGATCTTGCAAAATTATTAGAAACGTTTTTTTTAATTATTTAAGTACATTTCGGCGTTTTTTTTATTTAAGTACATTTCGTCTATACAATCGAATCGTTGATAATCGCAAAAAAAAAAACTCGATTATTATCGATAAAAATGACAGTAGATCACATATTGAAAGAGCACATTGAAGACTTTAAGCAATAGCAATCTTTCAAATATCTAAATAATAAGATTAAGCATGTTCTTTCCTGAGAGTATAAAAATATTTAATCGATGAGAATGTTAGGTTGCTTTAAGTTTACAAGAAAATTTCCAATGTCAATTTAGCTTTGAATATATTAATGAATTAATAATTGGCCTTCACTCTTATTTTTATTTCAGCTCAAACATCACAAGGAAAATTATTTCCAAGTGGAAAAATTCACATGAAAGAAAACCTTTATACACAAAAGGAAATAAATATTTCTTTAGAATTGCCTAATATTTTTAGTGGTCAAAGCTCAACATATAATAATAATAATAATAATAATAATAATAATAATAATAATAATAATAATAATAATAATAATAATAATAATAATAATAATAATGAAATTAATAAAAATGATGATGATGATGATAATGTCTAATGGTAATGAAAATAATCCTTACGATAATAATAAAAATAAAAATAGTAATAATGTTGATAGTAATGATTTAAGTAGTAGTAATAATAATGATGATAGTAATGGTTTAAGTAATAATAATAATAATAATAATAATAATAATAATAATAATAATAATAATAATAATAATAATAATAATAATAATAATAATAATAATAATAATGACAATGTTTCCAATATTCAAATTAACTCGGATGAAAGAGAATTCAATTATAAATCCCAAATGGATAGGAAAAATAGATCCAATGTGGATGAGAGACGCTTTAGGTGTTCTGAATGTGATAGAGGTTTTAAAAGGAAAGAGCATTTAGAAAATCATCGTCGAACCCACACTGGTGAAAAACCATATTCCTGTTCAACTTGTGGTGACAGGTTTACTCTAGAAAGTAGTTTGAAGAGACACCTTCCACTTCATTCGGGTGAAAAACCATACTCGTGTCCAACTTGTGATAAAAGTTTTCATCGAGAAAGTCGTTTGAACGAACACATTCAAATTCATTCGGGTGAAAAACCATATTCCTATTCAACTTGTAGTAACAGATATACTCGAGAAAGGTATTTGAACGAACACATTCGAATTCATTCCGGTGAAACACGGTTTCAATGTAAAGAGTGTAACCAGGGATTTTCTAGGAAATATAACCTTAAAAGACATTTTGAAAGACGACACCGATGAAATTTAATATATATATATATATTATAATATATATATATATATAATATATATATATATATATATATATATATAGTATATAATACATATATATTATATATATATATTATATATATATATAATAAAATATATATTAGTATTATATATATATATAATATAAATATATATAAATAATATATATTATATATAATATATAATAATATATAATATATATATATAATATATATATATATATATATATATAATATATACGTATAGTTATATATTATAGTAGCTTAGTATAATAGTATATATAATATACCTTGTACTAGTACAATATAATATATAGTATATATATAATATATATATATATATATTATAACCTTAATATATACTAATATTATTAATAAATTATATAGTATACACAGTATGACTATATATATAATATATATATATATAATATTATAATTATATATATATATTATGATATAATATATATATAATAATATATATATATATATATATATATATATATATATATATATATAATAGTAGTAGTGTATTATATATATAAATCATATATATATAATATATCTATATATATATACTATAATATGTATAATACTATATTATAGTATAATATTATATAATAATATAATATATATATATTATATATATATATATATATATAATATATAACTATATCATATATAACTATAATATATATATATGTTATAATATATAGTTATATATATATATATATGTATATATATAGTATATATAGTATAATATAATAGTATTATAGTAATTATGCTACTACTACTACTATACATATTATATTAGT
Organism: Trachelipus rathkii; assembly: GCA_015478945.1. Classification (NCBI taxonomy): domain Eukaryota; kingdom Metazoa; phylum Arthropoda; class Malacostraca; order Isopoda; family Trachelipodidae; genus Trachelipus; species Trachelipus rathkii. The sequence goes on along the minus strand of JABUQX010063538.1, from coordinate 29,093 downwards.
AGTATAGTAATATATAGTATATATAATTATATATATATATATATATATATCTATATATATTATATAATTATTATAACTATCATATATATATTATATATATAATAACTTATGATACGTAGCGATGAGTTATATATATATATATACCTATATAGTATATATATATATAACTATATATAAGAAATGATCCCACTATGAATCAGTGTGGGTAGATATTATTATATATATATAGTTATATACTATATAACATGCATATTTCTATTATTAATATAAATAATGTCAGAGGATAACCTATTAAATAGCTATATACTATATAATAGCTACACTACCTTATATATAGTAATATATATTATATATAGTATAAAGGTATACGTAATGAAGGTATACTATATATATATAATATGATAAATATCATACTATATATTAAGTATAGAGATATATCATATAAGTATTACCGTATAATAGTAGCTATAGGTAGTAGTATCATCTATTAGTATATCTAAGTGTTATCGATAGTATAGTATATAGTTAACCTTTTGAGTGCCTACGTATTATATGTGAATTATATAGATATTATATTATAATATTCATACTGAATATATATAGGATGTATATATATATAATATTATGTAATACGTATCGTATATATATATAAATACTATATATATATATATGCACGTATTGATATATAACTATATCTATCTTAACTTATAATATATATATTAGTATATAATATATATTATAGTAAGTGGACAATTGGATTGTCATAAAATACGATTTATGATATACGAAATGTGAATGATATTGGTAGAATAGTGCTGTGACGTTGATTGAACATAATTCGTATTTTTTATCCTGCGTATTAGTTACACCGTTTATTATCATGTAACTCTTTTATATCTACAGCGCACCTTTTTATGTCGAACGCTATGGTATCTGTTGTCTTTACCATAGTTTATTTTATTTTCATCTTGTTGTAGTCTTACATCCTTGATTTTAATGAGTGGTCCCAGGTGATGATTATTAGATTTTTAAGGCCAGGATTTTACTAAATAGTATATATATATATAGTATATGTTATAGTTAAGTAATATATATTATACTAGTAGATGCATAGATGACTGCGTCGAGTATCGATCCGTCATATATATATTGACCGTATATCAGTATGATGATGTACTATGATATACGCCGTCGATAGCTTACGATATAGATTAGTCGTCATCTACTTGATCGATATATATTACAGCACATGCTAAATAATAAGTAGGTATTCGTATGATAGTATGATGAACTCTGTATGTAATATATGTATATATCTAATAGGCAGAGAAAAAAAGATGTATTTTTAATATTATTTGAATAACTAAATAAGAAATCAAATAAATTTATTTTATAACATGTTAACATTAATGTATGTATGTACCTATATTTTGTTTGTTTTTTTTTTTTAGATTATTCCCATTTCTAAGAATAAAAAGATATTAATTGTAGATATTGATATTCACCTATAATTGGCCCTATCGAAACGATAGTTATATTAATTGTTTTAAAGTTAGTTAATTGTTAGGTCTGCAAAGTTCATCAAATTTTAGCTTTACTCTCCAAGATGCTCTGTAACCACAGAACACCGATTATGATATACGTTCGAAGCCATGTTCGGAATAAATGGTACTTTAACTTTTGTAGTCGAGGGCACTTGTACAGATGCCATGTATTTGGATCTTAATAAATTTATTACCGGTCTTTTGCGTGGTTTTATTGAAGTGATGGCCAGTCATAAGAGTCGATTCCAGACTTTTACACTTGAAAGGGAGCCACGAACTTATTTTCTACTCATTTCCAAGTTTTTATGGATTGAGTTTTTGAATTGACTGCTTTCTTTTAATTGTACAACTATTTACCTCAGTGCTAGCACTTTTCTTAAGTCTTGGAAACACACTTGTTTCAAACTGATCCCAAAATGGACAGTTAGTAATGACTATTGAACATTTTGAAAAATATTCCAGTTCTTCTGCTCGCTCTTTGTGAATTGTGTTGTAAACGAAACTTGATAACTTATAACGGGCGGGTAAACCCGCTAATCGATTTCCTTACTAGATATTTTTTATATGTAATAAGTAACCTTTTGCTTATTTGCACTCGTAGAAATATGACAAATTCTAAAGTTAACCTTTCAGAAGTAATGCTAAACAAAATGAAGAAGCTTAAACTTGCTTTACAATTCACAGAATTGTGTAAAAGAAATTATTTGTGAATAGCTCCTTTTATATTTTTTCAATTAAAGAAATTTTTTGAACTACTTACAGCATATCCGATGATATAATAATATTTACGGAAATATCACTTTCGAATTGTTTTCTAAAGGAACCTATTCTGACCCTCAGCACATCTGTTTTTCTTTTCAAGTAGTTCAAAGGCCTTCATGCAATCCACCAGAACTTAGAAGTGCCAGGTTCGAAAAGTCATTATGACCCGACATGACCTGATTCACGGCGTTTGAAAGTAGTTAATTCTTGGAATGTTGCAAAAATAGAAACGAGGAGAATAATCGAGAACTGATGTTAAATGTAAGAATGAATGGGGCTGTCAAGCGTGAGTTTGGAGAGATTAACAGAGAAAGGATAAGGCTATGTGAAAAGATAAGTCGATCGAACTCTCCTCAAAGTAGGAGGTATTCGATCAAGGCATCAAAAGAAACAGGAATCGATGTGTTAGTTATAGGATAAGCGAGGTAAACAACGGCTCTTCGGTCAGAATGAAGTTAGATGAAGAGTTAAAATCGTGAATGAGATTAGGGAATAATATTAGATTCCACACTTTAAGAAGATAGTGTGAAAGAACGACTCCATATTGTTCTAAAGTTTCGAACACCCAATATCTTGGAGGCCTTTTAAGTGAGAGAAGCGATTCAGCATCCAAAAAATATCATTGAAAAGGAAATGGAAGATTTATAGAAATAGTGAGGTTTAATTTGTGTTTTCGAAGATTCGCATTTTTGTGCAAGATTCATAGTGGAGCCAGTTGCGAACCTGGGACCCCTCGCTTTGTATGGCGAGTGCTCTACCACTGAGCTACCGGGCTTGCTCGAGTAGAAATATTTAGAATTTGAGTTGTGAGATAAAGAGATGATTGTAATTTTCAATACCTCGAAAACTAGGGTTAAATCTCAATTAAAATCAGAGGTCAGTTACTTCAAGTAACCACCGGAAGTTATTAATTATCACCAAGCTTAATTTCAAAATGAAGTTTATATAAAGGTAAAAGTGATGAATAACAGATAGGTTATTAATGAGATGTAGAAAAAGGGTTAATGATAAGTCAGATCTTGAGAACATCCATTATAAAGGTGCCGTATTTAAGAATTGTTCTTTAATAGTAGAAGGAATTTAAAAATAACCTTGAAATAGGTAGGACTGAGATCGAGCTAATATTTTTGCCGGCTCCAGTTTAAATTTTATTTTAAAATTGAAAGTCGAGAAAGCCCAGTGGTTAGTTACTCCAGCATCAAGCTCCTGACATTGAACAACTGCAATGCTGGGAATCTTTCAAATGAAGTAGCAATAAAGGGTGGAGTCATAGCGTGATAAATTAATTGGTTGAATGAATATGAGGAAAGTAGGAACATTAATGAAAAGTTAAAAAATAGAGGATAGGACTGATATTTAAGGGAAAAACTGTTGTCGTTCACAACTGATGCTTTTGAACTACGGAAATGTAAATCGGAGAAAAGGTTCAGAAAGAGGATCGATTACCAGATATAAGTTAAGAAATCAAAGTTTTCAGGAATACCACTATATGAAAGCTTTTCATAACAATCATTTTACAGCAAAATATCCACAGAAATATGGAGGAGATAATAGAAAGAAGATCAACAGTGGTTCACTTCATTCAATCCATGCCAAGTGTTAAGATTAAAAATTAAAGATGTTTCCAAATCTCCTCCTGTTAATGAAAGATTCTATTCTCTTAGATATTACTGAGGTGTATAGGCACGATACGTTAACGGGTTTTTTTAAAAATTCTTAGTTTGTTAAACACTCTAGTTCATGATGGGATCACTCGACCGAGCAATAGAAAAACGTGTTGAATTTGA
>JABUQX010063538.1:2500-12500 GCA_015478945.1 Trachelipus rathkii | reverse complement strand
CTCCGGGGTATGAAACGTCTCCTCCGTCCCCCAATCGGCTCGAGCCCCTTTAAAAGGGTAAATACTCCATTTTAGGGGGCTCGTTGACTCACTGTGCCGTAAAAGTAGCCCTAAACTTTACTGATCCACTATGCCGTAAAACTAACTCTAACTTTTACTGATAGACAGTTTAGTAGCTGCCGAAAGATAATATATATATATATATATATATATATATATATATATATATATATATATATATATATATATATATATATATATATATATATATTTATATATATATATATATATTTATATATATATATATATTTATATAGTATATATATATATATATAGTATAGTATATATATATATATATATATATATATATATATATATATATATATATATATATATATATATATATATATATATATTGTTTATATATATATATATATATATATATATATATATATATATATATATATATATATATATATATATTTTTTTAAAGTACTTACAATTCATGGATAGTGTCTCGATATAGCTTGCAGAAACTCAGATTTAAATTTTTCTCCAACTCTTACTATTGAACATTCTTTTAAACATTTCTCACATCTCTTTTGTTGCAAAATTAGGTTGAAATGTTCTAAAAAACCTAGCATGCACCAATCGTTTTGGCATATATCAAATAAATCACTTACAATCATTTGTAAACTTTGCGCTGACAACTTCACTTTACACATGCGACGCAGATAAACTTTGTAAGTATACTGTTCCGATTTTTTTTATTTTATCATCTGTAACAAATAATCGATTTACAACTAATCGATTTAATATTACAATATCAATGTATTGTTAAATCCCATAAAATATCGACTGGACTTAGTTTTTATTTTTGTGCTGCCGAAATGTAAAATAAAGACATATATATATATATATATATATATATATATATATATATATATATATATATATATATATATATATATATATATATATATATATATATATATATATATATATATATATATATATATATATATATATATATTAGTGATGGACATGACATCCGCATCCGCATCCGCATTTGCGGAACATCCGCACCTAAATTGACATCCGCATCCGCATCCGCATCCTCACTTAACGGCACATCCGCATCCGCATCCGCATCCGCATCCTCTTTTGAAAAATGAGGATGTTGAGGATGTTTTCTACATTTGATTAAATGCATATAAAATAAATATTATTTGTCATCTTTATCATGGGAGTTTATGGGAATAATTGTAATTTTGAATTTCGATTTCTGTATATATATATATATATATATATATAATATATATATATATATATATATATAAAAATATGAACTTATATATATATATGTATATATATATATATATATATATATATATATATATATATATATATATATATATGTTTTACACTGTTTTTTTGAATATACATTTATATATTTTTTTTTATATATATATATATATATATATATATATATATATATATATGTTATATATATATATATATATATATATATATATATATATATATATATATATATATATATATATATATATATATATATATATATATATATATATGTGTGTGTGTGTGTGTGTGTGTGTGTGGAAGCAAGAAATGAAGCGGAGAGAGTGAAGAGGAGGGCAAAGGAGGAGGTGGCTGAGAAGCTAGCAAAGGAACTGATGGATGATATGAAGGAAAGCAAGAAGAAGATTTTTAGATTGGCAAGAACGTATAGAGGAGCGAAGAGTAGAGTATGTAATATCAAAGACAAAAATGGAGAAACATTGGTAAGCCCGGAGGAAAAAAACAAAAGGTGGATAGAGTACTTTGATGAGTTGTTGAATGTGGAAGTGCAGTCGGAAGAGGAAGGGGAGAGAGAGGAGGAGGAGAAACGTGGAGGGAGAATAGGAGGAGGTAATAACGGAGGAGGAATTTGAGGAGGCGTTAAGGAAAATGAAGAGCGGAAAAACTCCTGGTGAGGATGGGATAAATATTGAGTTGCTGAAGGAGGGAGGAGAGGAGCTGAAAGCCTTGATGCTGAGATTTCTGAACAGGTGTTGGGTGGAGAGTAGAGTGCCGGAAGGTTGGGGAAGGTCAATAATAGTTCCCATTTATAAAGGTAAGGGGGACGCAGGAAATTGTAAAAATTATAGAGGAATCTCACTAATGGATCACATGGCGAAGTTATATGAAAGAATATTAGAAAGAAAATTAAGATCAAAAATAGAGCCAAGATTGGGTGAAGAGCAGTATGGGTACAGAGGTGGTAGAAGTACTACAGATTTAATGTTTGCATTAAGAATGATACAGGAAAAGACATGGGAATACAATAAGAAGGCATATATCGCCTTCATAGACTTGAAGAAAGCATTTGATTCTGTACCCAGAGAGAAGCTGTGGAGAGTTCTGGAGAGAGGGATTATGAAGTTGGAGGCAGACTGATAAAGGCAGTAAGAAGTACATACGTGAATAGCATAAGTAAGGTAAGAACAGGATATAAAAACGAGGAATGGTTTGAGGTAAAAGCAGGGTAGTGTGCTGTCGCCGATACTGTTTATAGCGTATTTGGACACAGTCATAAGAGGTGTAAAAGAGAGTTTAGAAGAGATTGACTGAGACATCATGGTATATGCAGATGATTTGGCGTGTTGGAGTGGAGATGGTGAGAGGTTGAAGCAAATGGCGCTGTGTTTCGCAGAAAAGTTGAGAGAAACAGGATTAAATATGAATGTGGAGAAAACAGAAATAATGATAGTAAGTAGGGAGGAGGAGGAGGAGGAGTTGATAGTGGAGGTAGACGGTAGAGAGATTAAAAATGTGGATAGATATAAATATCTAGGAAGCACTTGGAAGAGAAGGGGGTGTGCAAAGGAAATTACGAGTAGGATTGAACAGTATGGCAGGACTGTAAGAGCAGTATACCCCATCTTGAAAGATAAATATATGAACAAAGAGTGGGGAAGAGAGCAATATACGAGGGAGTGTTGACGCCGATACTGTTGTATGGGGCGGAGACATGGAGCATGACAGGAAGAGAGGAGAGTAGAATTCAGACAGCGGAGATGAATGTGTTGAGGACAGTGATTGGAAAGACGAGAAGAGACAGAGTGAGAAACGAGACAGTGAGGGAGAGCGTGGGTGTGAAACCCATGATGAATAAAGTGGACGCAGCCAGACTAAGATGGTGGGGACACCTGGAGAGGATGCAGGAAGAGAGAGTTGCCAGTAGGAGGTGGAGACCGGAGGGAGTGAGACCGAGGGGAAGACCGCGGAAGAGGTGGAGAGACACAGTAGAGGATTCATTGAGGAGACACCAGATGCCTGCAATGGATGAGCTGATGGCGGATGGGATCGTGATGGATAGAACAAGATGGAAGCGGAGGTTGGCCCCACTGACAGGCTCGTAAGCCTGACTGGGAGAGAATGTAAGATGTAAGATATAAGATATATATATATATATATATATATATATATATATATATATATGTTATATATATATATATATATATATATATATATATATATATATATATATATATATATATATATATATATAAACATATCAGTGTAAGATCATGTCTATCACTAATATATATATATATATATATATATATATATATATATATATATATATATATATATATATATATATATATATATATATATATATATATATATATATATATATATATATATATATATATACATATATATATATATATATATTTATATATTAATACATAATTAAAGATCCGCATCCACATCCGCATCCTCATCTACTTTAAGATCCGCATCCTCATCTAGTGCGAAATCGGAATGTAGATGAGCATCCGCATCGACATCCGGTTCATCACTAATATATATATATATATATATATATATATATATATAAGATATATATATATATATATATATATATATATATATAGTTATATATATATATATATATATATATATATATATATATATGGCTTAATTTTACATTTTTTCTAAATCAAAAAATATATATTCCTATATATATATATATATATATATATATATATATATATATATATATATATATAGTATATATATATATATATATATATATATATATATATATATATATATATATATATATATATATATATATATATATATATATATATCGATGAAACCCCATGGAAATACCTATTTATCTATTTATATTGAACAGAGGCCATTTTTAAGCAGTTTTGTCTCCATGCCGTCTAGTGCAGTGTTGAATTTTTCCCCTGTTAAAGATTTAATTTTGGTATGACTTGTTTGAGGTACGTAATGATGATTCGACTTTACTAGCGTTTTTACAGCATTTTAATTTGATCTTAGAACTAAAGATTTTGGTGATAAATGTACTGCGAGTGTTCCATAAACGAAAATGCCGGACAACGAAATTCTACTGTAATAGTACAAATGTTGTTCACGATATACGGTTTCACCTAAAAATAATTGGTTTTCAAAAATAAGACTAACTTATAAGGATGCAATTTTTGCTCATATATATATATATATATATATATATATATAGTAGTATATATATATATATAAATATATATATATATAGTATATATATATATATATATATATATATATATATGTTATACATATATATTATATTTATATATATATATATCATAATCCATTAGGTTAGGGGGCATACTTGGTGGCTTCCATAATCCATTAGATTAAGTCCTTACTTGGCGGCTTCCATAATCCATTAGGCTAGTATGTACTTCTCCCACTCTTTTTCCTGACTCCTGCCCTCTCCACTTCCTCTTGGCGTATCTGCTCATTTATAATGGGGACCCACTCTCCGAGGGGTCCCTCAGACACCCTTTACGACCTTGAAACCATCATATTCGAAATTTACGGATCCTATAACACAGGGTTGTGGAGTCGGTTCAAACTTTCCGACTCCGACCCGACCTGAGTTCCATCCCTGAAAATTACCGGACTCCGACCTGACTCCGACCTCTTGAATATTACCGACCTGACTCCGACTCCACCCTTTGAAAATTACCGACTCCGACTTCTTGAATCCACCCTCTAGAAAATTATCTATATGTAAAATTATATATATATATATATATATATATATATATATATATGTTTCTATATGTGTATTTATATATATATATATATATATGAATATATAGTAGATATATATATATATATATATATATATATATATATATATATATATATATATATACATATATGAGAGGTATGTTACCTGTGTTAATGTATAATAGTGAGACTATGGTTGGAATAAGAGGTATAGATCTAAAGTAAAATCTTAGGGGCGTGTTAGGTGTGAGAAGAATTGATAAAATGAGAAATGAACGTATTAGAGAATGTGTGGTGTGGGGTAAATTAGAGAATAAATGAAAGTACGTTGAGATGGTTTCATCATGTGGAAAGGATGGATGATAGTCGGTTGGTTAAGCAGAGTATAGTGGTGAGTGTGCTGGGAATCGTCACCGGCTGGGAGACCGAGGAAAAAGTGGATTGAGTCAGTAAGGAAATGCCTGGAGGGAGAGCAATGTGAGTTTGCAGAGGCGGGAAGAGGGGTGCATAATAGAGGTGAATGGCGGGGTTTGGTGGGTATGGTTGTGGCCCACCTGGGCCAAGGGATTAACCCCACATTGACGAGATGCCATAGTGAGGGTCCGTCGCTGTCCCGTGAAGCTCTTAAGGTGGTTTTCTGAATGCGACGAGTTCTCACTAAAAGGTATAAAGGGGGCGGTAAGGCTGGGCTTTCTTTTCGACTTTCGTCATATTCTTCTACTTCTTTTCTGTTTCTAGTGCATGCTTCGCACCTAACCCCCAGTCTTGGGAAGATGGGTGGTGATGATGATGATGAAGATGTTGATATATATATATATAGGCAAGAAGAGTATATTATATATATTATATATTATATATATATGTATATATATTATTACATCTTATTATTATTATTTTTATATATATAGATATATACATATTTCCATATATATTGTTGGTTATTATTGTAACATATTAATATATTATTATTATATTTATTAAGTTACATGTACGATTTATTACATAATAATGCATATTATATATATATATATATATACATATTATATATATATATATATATATATATATATATATATTATATTATATATATATATATATATATATAAAGATAAATATATATATATATATATATATATATTATATATATTTATATTTCCTATATATATATATATATATATATATATATATTATATATATATTATATATATTATTATTATATTATTACTATTATTATATATTATTATAATATTATATATATATATATATATATATATATATATATATATATATATATATATATATATATATATATATATATATAAATACCATATACTTATATTTATATATATATATATATATATATATATATATATATATATATATATATATATATATATATATATATATATATATATATATATATATATATATATTTATATATATATATATATATATATATTGGGTGATAATTGGTTTAAAACTACAACTCATATCTCAAAAACTACAATAGATACAGGGAAAAGGAATACATTGTTGGAATCCTGGTAACATTTTAGTGCGGAAAATGTAAAAAAAAAAAAAAAAATATATATATATATATATATCTCAAAAACTACAATAGCTACAGCGAAAAGAAATACATTTTTGGAATCCTGGTAAAATTTCACATAGGAAAATGTAAAAAAAAAAAAAATTATTGTTAATAATTATAGTAATATGATTAGAGAGCCTATTTAGAGACCTTTTATTGGTTACTCGTTAAAATAAATAGACTTTCTATTAAATTTTGCTTTTTTTTAACTAAAGAATACCCCAAGGGTATACCGCACCGATGGCAGGAGTCGGGGTCTCTCGGCCTTCCGGGGAACTACGGGGTAGGACTAATTCCCCCCCTCCGGGGAGGGTCTCCGGAACCCCCGCTCTTTGGTATTTGGGTGTCGCGGGGGTTCCTCCGCCCCTCCCCTACGGGGTATGGAAAACGTCCCCCCCTGTGTTCCCCGTCGGCTCGAGCCCCCTACATTGCCGTGTAATACCTTTACAAATAATATATATATATATATATACTATGTCCCCTGCTCCTAAAAAAAAATAGCCAATATTTATTTTATTTATTTATTTTTACATTTTCCTATGTAAAATTTTACAAGGATTCCAAAAATGTATTCCTTTTCGCTGTAGCTATTGTAGTTTTTTTTTTTTTTTTTTTTTTTTTTTTTTTTTTTTTTTTTTTTTTTACATTTTCCGCACTAAAATGTTACCAGGATTCCAACAATGTATTCCTTTTCCCTGTATCTATTGTAGTTTTTGAGATATGAGTTGTAGTTTTAAACCAAAAGTTGTAGTTTTAAACCAATTATAACCATATATATATATATATATATATATATATATATATATATATATATATATATATATATATATAATATATATATATATATATATATATATATATATATATATATATATATATATATATATATATATATATATATATATATATATATATGTATATAAAAAAAAATATATAGGTGTTTTATTTATTTAAAATATATATATATATATATATATATATATATATATATATATATATATATATATATATATATATATATATATATATATATATATATATATATATATATATATATATATATATATATATATATATATATATATATATATATATATATATTACTTCAATAAAAGGGAATAAAATAATGGAACATTAATAATAATTTGAAAATAAAAAAAAAAAGATAATTTTATTCATATAAAAATTTTAATTTTGATCTCTTAACAGCAAAATGATTGATAACTTCCTTCGTTTATATTGTGAAGCTATGATGAACACTCATTAAAGCCAGTTCTGCTAGATTTTCTTCTCATGTAGAATTGAAAAAGTTTGCTTTGAGCCTTTTCAGAGTAGTGAAATATTGTTTTGGATTTCACATTTTGAGTGAGGTAAATGCTAAAATCCTTAACAATCTAAATATGACTGCACATATCAAATTTATTTCCAAAATTAGCAAAATTTTGGATAGATGTCGATGGAATAAGTAACTTTATAAAGATTAGTAGGTATGGATCTTTGATTCGCGAACTTGTTCTCTAACTGGTTTGAAAAATCATCAAGAATATAAATTGTAATTGCCCTATATCTTTTCATTTTAAATTGATTCTCACAAGAGGCATTATAATTTCTTCATTATCAGAAAGCAGAAGTTCTGTTGCAACTTCCAAAATGTTTGAAAATGTTTCGTTGATGTTTGCTTGAAAACCCTTCTAAACAAACATCACATTTCCAATATGATTAAGAGCAGTTGCTGTCACTAATTATGGAGAATGCAATGTAATACATAATGAAAGAGTGTTTGAGAATAAAGTTAAAGACATAAATAAATAAACTTATAGCAAATTTGCTTTTGCTTAAAGACTTGAAAAGATCTAAGTTTTTTTATAAAAGGTTAATATCTTGATCCATTGAAGCTCCTCTTAAGCTTCAACAATGCTTTAAAAATTTCATTAGGTCGTAACAATCCATCGAAATTTTCCACCTACCTTGTGTCGCCCATTCGTGAGAGCTTTGTCCATTTTGTGTCTGGGAAAATCTTTTTCTTTTTTTTTTCTTTTAAAATAGTAGTCAGCCTTGGCAATCTAAAATAGCATATAGTTGCATTCGATATGCCATAAAGTTTTTAATGAGTTGTACTTCACATGAATGTGAACAGTGATGAACATCTAACGCCGTTGGATATTTTCGACAGCTTAAACACCTCTAAAACATTTCTTCATTGCTTTTACACCATCATATCGTTGTCCAATCAGAAAGTTAATATTTATATCAAAGTTCGTAGTATTACCTCAGATAGAGATAAGGAAACAAAGAACCAGTTAGAGGCAACATGGACCTATCGAGACTGTCCCAGTCAATCTAAATATTTATCAAATACATGCCCATGCGACAAACACAACCTACACCACACCCTAAGGTCTGTCAATTTCCTAAACAAAGGTCAATATAATATATACGCTAACTACTACCAAAAGTAAAATCTTTAGCTAAGGTTCATGCTAACCACAATACAAGCTTTAATAAGTTTATTGTGATACTGGTAGCTACAACATGCGGTTTACTTTAATAACTAACTAAAAACCCGCCACTTTGGCTACGTCAGAATATACTATATGATGCACAAACAATCCATATACCTATCAATCCTTTCTTTAATGTTGCAAGTGAGTCACACTCAACAAACTCCTGCGGGAAACCATTCAAAAAAATTTAAACACTATTACAGAATGAATCAAGGTTACACGTCTTCCTACATTTCTTATTGTGTCCCCTAGAAAAACTGTCCGTGGTAAATATTTTATAGACTTGTATCATGTTCCCTATGACTGGGAGAATTTGAAGGGGACATAATGGCATATGCGGACGATCTGGCATGTTGAAGCGAGAGAGAGGAGGCGATTCGAGAGGTGGTGGAGTTGTTTGCGGAGGAGTTGGAGGAAGCAGGGATGAAGATGAACATACAGAAGACAGAGATATTAACAGTAACCGGAGGAAATGAGGAGGGGATGAGAATGATGGTGAGAGAGGAGGAGGTGAAGGTGGTAAATACCTGCAATTATCTCGGAGGGTGTTTTAACAGAAAGGGAGGAAGTGGAGAAGAGATTACGCGAAGAATGGAAAAGTATGGATTAGTTATGAAAGCGGTATACCCCATGATGAAAGATAGAAACATCGGAATAGAGGTTAAAAAAGTGATTTTTAACAGCATACTGACTCCCACACTGCTGTACGGAGCGGAAACATGGACAACAACGAGAAGAGAGGAGAGTAGAATACAAGCGGTGGAGATGAGGATATTAAGAACTATGATTGGAAAGAGTAAGA
>JABUQX010063537.1:0-29303 GCA_015478945.1 Trachelipus rathkii | reverse complement strand
GTCTAGCAGTTCCTGTACAATGTTAGTGTTTCTCGGCTTTCCTGTTCCCAGAAAATTCTGTGCTACATCTAAAAAAGCATTCCATGCTCTTGCCTCGTAACAACATCATTGTGTAGCAAAGCAGCATTCAAGGAGGAGGTCCGTATTTTGTGGGCAATCAAATATCCCAGCTTTTTGTCTTCTCGTCACTCAGACAGGAAACCGTTGAGCATAGGTATAGCGGAAGTATTCCCCAAACTGGTCCAGGGCCTTCACAAATGTTTCATCAAACCAAGTTATGTGTAGTGGAGGTAGATGATGTTTCTCTCTGTACAAGTGTTCACGTACGATGTTCCTGTCACCTGGCCTCAAGTTTCCCTCGGTTGCTATTCTCTTTTGGTCCAGTTAGATCCTTTGCGCCCGGCTGTCCCAATAGCCCAGGAAGCAGGGATTTTGGTGAAACCTGCTTGCTGACCGAGCAAAATGTTTACCATTTGAGGGGGGGGGGGTTACGGACGCGCATATTTACCACCATGCTACCTTAGATAGTGTGCCTCTCCAAACTGTTCTTGATTTTTGCATACTCCTCTCTCATCCGTACGAGATTACCCTTACTGCGAACCGAAGCTTAACCGTTGCCGTTTGGGTAACAACACCACACTTATAAACTGCTCTGGAAGTGTCAATAGAACAGTCACCACTCACCGCATCGATATGCTTGGAGTCCCATTAGCCGAGTAGTAGTACTGCAACTTCACTGCAAGTACACAGGTTACATCTACTGGAAGAGCCTCGCCAGCTCTGCTTCTCTTTACGATAAAATGTTACTTTGTGCCATGTCTAGTAGTCATTTTCAGCAACCTCGAAGCCAACAGCTCAGACAACTTCGGCAAATACAACTCTCGTGCAAAGATTCGTTCAGTTCATCTGCATGAACAATGAACGGACCATCCGACTGTATCAGAGGATGATAGACATCATCCAGGTCATTGGCATCCATACATGTAGACGTATTAAAGTTACCCACATGCTTCCTTAAAATCGACCGCAGTAAACTGCTGCCTACTGTAACATATATGCTGAAAGTAACGTCTATACAGCCTACGTAGTGCGCACATGAAATTTGTCGTCATTCCTAGGAATATGCAAAAATAGGGATCCATGGTTGCACGAAAACGGGATGTGATACACCAAATCCGAGAATATATATGGATTCAGCACCTCCGAATTACTATATATCTGCTACGAAAGTCCATCCAATAAAAATTCACCTTTTTTGATTGAAACAGTCTAGTTTTCTTTCATTTTCCCAAAAATGGATGACGAAACTTGAAATAACTATTGCGCGCCGAATTAGCAAATTGATTATTCGGCGAATATTCCGGTATTCGGTCCGAAACTTTAGCCGGCAAATTCGGTATTCGTATTCGGCTTTTTCAGCTATTCGCGCACATCCCTATATAATATATATATATATATATATATATATATATATATAAATATATATATATATATTTATATATATATATTATATATATAGGATATATAGGCTATTTATAAGATATTGACTCCAATAAAGAAAAATTCAATAAAAAAATTGTAACGTAATTTCAATGATTGGAGGTTAAATACATGAGTAGGAAGGAAAATTGCCAAATGAATTTAATTAATATAACAAAAGTTAAGAAAAAATTGACATATATTTTTTTGTGCTTCACACCTATATCTTATAAAAAATGAGTAGCTTAGCCGTGCTTAGCCTATTTATTTCATGTTTAAATTATGAATGTATACGATAAAGATTGTAGAAAGACCCTTGACAGATAATAAATGATATTGATATTTATATATTTGTTTTTGATCCGGGGTGGGCCTTCGGCCCCCCCCTTCTATATCATCCCCCCCGTCCCCCGCAAGCGGGGTGCCCCGCTCGCAAGCTCGCGGGTCCGGGGGGAGTTTTTTTAAATAAAATATACCCATAAATTATAATATACTAATCGAAAATCAAATAATAAAAATGAAAGAAACTTAGAAAAAAATTAAATTCCTATTAAATAATAATAAATAATAAGTAAATAATAATAATAATAATAATAATAATACATAAATAATAAAATAATAATAATATAATGATAAATTATAATAATTTTCTTAATTTCTAAAAGATAAAAAAATGCTGTTCGATTCTACAATTTTGAATTGACGAAGCAATAACGAAAAAGGCCCGAAAGTCGTTGTTTTCTTATCGAAAATTCCCCCCGTATATTATTATCAAACATCTTATAAAATGTCACATTATATATATAATATATATATTAGATATAATAATAATAATATATTATATATATATATAATAATCAATATATATATAATATATTTATTAGTGACTGTTTTTTTAAATCGTCATCTTCATCGTGCAAAAATCGCATATTTTTCTCAATCGTCAACGTCATCGTCATCGGCAAATTTCGCCGAATATTTTGCCGATATTTGAACAAATATTAAGAAATTTGAAAATATTAATACTTCAATAAGTAATAATAATAATAATAAAATAATAATAATAATAAAAAATAATAATAATTAATAATAATAATAATAATAAACTAATTTGATATATAGATAGTATATATAGTTATATATTATATATATATATATATATTATATATATATATATAATATATATATAATATAGATATATATATACTATATATATATAGGATATATAACGGTGGATAGCGGAGTTACTGTTGCATGAGTGCTGAATTAGTGGAGGTGCAGGCCGGAAGAGGAAGGGAGAAGAAGAGGAGGAGGAGAGAAACGAAGAGGGAGTGGAGGAGGAGGAATAACGGAGAAGGAATTTGTGGAGGCGTTAGGAAAATGAAGAGCGAAGATTTCCTGGTGGAGGATGGATACATATTGAATGCTGAAGGAGGGAGGAGAGGAGCTGAAAGCCTTGTTGCTGAGATTTCTGAACAGGATAGTTTGGGTTGGAGAGTTAGAGTGCCGCAAGGTTGGGAACTGTCAGAATAATACGTCCCATTTATAAAGGGAAGGGGGACGCAAAGAGATTGTAAAAATTATAGAGGAATCTCACGAATGGATCACATGACATGGGTATGAAAGATATTAAGAAAAAAATTAAAGATCATGTGATCTATTATCTCTAAAGAAGATTCGTAATGGTACAGAGTATGGCGTACACGAATTGCAGAAGCACTCATGAAGTTTAATGTTCAAGCATTGAGAACTGGAGATTAGCAGGAAGAAGAAAGAACAGATGGAAAGGAGAGGAAATACAACAAGAAGGCATATGTCGAATGCTAGAAATAGATTGAAGAAAGCAGATTTGGAAATATCTGTAGCCAGAGAGAGCTATGGCAGAGTTCTGAGGAGAGGAATAGTGAAGTTGATTGACAGGACTGGTAAGGCAGTAAAAAGAAGTGTTACAAATGTGAATAGCTTAAGTGAGGAGAGAACAGAGTAAAATAAAAACGGAAGGAATGGATTTGACGGTAAAAACGGGAGTGAAGGCAGAGGAAGAAGAAGAGAGAGTAGTGTGCTGTCGGAAAACATACTGGAGTTCTATAGCCGTATAGTGACACAGTCAATAAGGAGGTTGTAAAGGACAGAGTTTAGAGGAGGATTGCGGAGAGATCATGTATACGCAGATGAGTTTGCGTTACGTTGGAGTGGAGATTTGGAGAGGTTGTAGGCAAATGGTAGCTGTGGTTTCGCAGAGAGAATTGAGGAGAAAGCTGGATGTAAATAAAGAATGTGGAAGAAGAAGACAGAAGAATATTCGCATATTAAGTAGAACTTAGAGGAAAGAAAAGGAGGAAATCAGTGGCAGTGGGTAACAATGGAAATCGGAATAAAGAAATGTGGATAGATATAGAGATACAATAGGAAAGCACAGTGTGTGGAGAGAAGGGGGTGTGCAAAGGAATAGTACTAGTAGGAAATTGACGAGAGGATATGGGCGACTGTCAAGAGCAGGGATATAAACCCCGAGTTCTTGAAAGATCAAATATTGAACAAAGAGGTGAAAGAGAGCAGAATATGACGAGGAGTGTTGGACGCGCAACAATACTGTTGGTATGGCAGAGACAGAGATGGAGATGAGCAGAGGAGAAAGAGAGGAGAGTAGAATATGTAGCGAGAGACAGACGGAGGAGGACAGGAAGATGAATGAGAATCTTTTGAGGAACGCTAGGGTTGATTGGAAAGAAATCTGAAGGAGAGACTCTAGTGAAGAGAATGTATGAAAAAACGAGAAACAATTTTCGAGAGAGAAGAGTGCGATGATAGTTTGTTGTGGGGGAAAAACTAGTTTAATAATTGTAATTGTGCAAATTAAGGGTTGTACGAGCCAGCCCAGTGTACGTTGAAGTAATGGAGAAGGGGACAAACTTCATAGAACATATTCATTTCTATACTTTGGATACATAATTCCCTTTAAATCCATCTCTTGATCTCTCATAACGGTTAGAGGAGAAAAGGAGAGTTCACAGATCATAAATTGTCTCTTGTCGTATTTTCCGAATTTGAGGTGGATCAATTGGCTTTATTAGAGCGATCGTAGCAGGCGACTAAGGACGGTGGTAGTTTAGGGTTGGCTGGCGGAGTCCTTGAGTGAGCCTCTTTTCTGCTCAGAAGTTCCAATGGCTTATCGATCATTGAGCTGAATGCGCGTGCGGTAGAAGTCTCGAATGTAAAAGATTCAAAGTTAACCCGCGCAGTCGATATTTATCCTCTCTCGGCTCGAGAAATATGTAGGCCACTCTGTGAGATGTATATTCTGGCTACATGAAATGTCAGGAGATAGTGAATAAAACTTTGAGAGTTTTATTAGAGGAGGATTTTGAAAGAGGTAAAGAATGGATGTGATATAATAGAAAAGGGTCGAAACTCTCGATGATTAGACTACTGCTTACGTTCTGATACTGAAAACAAAGATGAAAGGAAAATAATGTTAATGAATAAATAAGTAAAGTGTTAGAGTAATAATTAATTGGTGTGGAAATATGACTGAGATTTGTAGTTAAGCTATGTTGGAAAAGAAATAATAATAATGAGAAAGTTAGATAGATAGAAGTGATTTGCATAAATTATTTAGTTAAGTATTGTAATAATTGATAGATAAACGTGTTTTAGATTGTTTTTATATAGGTGTAGTTTTGAATAATAATAATAAATATACTCATAAGAATGATCTATAAGAGTTTAAATAAATTACAAGTGATTATGAAAATAAGTGAGTCAAATATAAATTTTGGGTTGCAGACATTGATCCATCTGAGGTAAATTAGTATTGAAAAGAGATTATACAGTACTTATTCTGAGATTAATTACTGAATGATGATTATGAGTAAATGGTGAATTAGATAATAGGTAATAAGATTAACTAGTAATCAAATATATTATGACTCACAATTAATATCTACATCCATTCTAATGGATAATTATTTTTTACCAGTATGTCACCACCACAATTCAAATAAAATACTTGGGCTCAGGACTAATATCTAATAATAGATAAATTAAATTAAGATGATGTAGTACTTCTAACTTCAAATAAAGTTTCACATTACCTCTCTAAATGCTCAGACTAAATTAACGTATATGAGACAATACTAGACGACATGCTTTAATATAATAAAGTTAGTAAGTGGAGATTAAAATCCAGATAGTGAAAATAATACAGTGATAAGTCGCGAAATCTGACATAATTTTCCAACAAAACAGAATAATAATAATGATTATAATAATATAATAATAGAATAAGTAATAATAATAATAATAATAATAATAAATATAATATAATAATAAAAATAATAATAATAATATAATTAATAATTTATTATAATATATAATATAATAAATTTAATAATAAATAATATAATAATAGAGGTTATGAGGATAGAAGGACAGCGATCCCACAAGCAAAAAACTATATATGTCCTGGAATAAGTTTAATACCAATATCAAACATAACATATACTTACATTAATTAATAATTAATAATAATAATAATAATTTAGTGCGGCAGAATAATTAAACACAACTCTAAATTTGATGTGGCTATGCGGGTTCGTTTAGTATAAAAGGTAATGTTGAGTATACGAGAGTGAAAGTTCCCTCTCAGATGACATTGCCGATCTAAGTCAATAATAATAATAATAATAATATTAATAATAATAAATGAAGAAGTAATAATATAATAATATAATAATAATTATCCTATAGGATATGAGAATTTTAAAAGCATACCAAATAAAATCATCTCGTCTGCGAAAGATTAAAGTAATGATAATTATGAATTGTTAAAAGTGAAATACTAGTGAAAGTACAGCCACAGTTTGATAAGTCCAGTAATATGTTGTAGCGTAAGTAGACTTAACCCTGGCCAAAAGCCGGGTTGATAAACCAGTAGAACAACACCCGCGCAGTATATAAGACTAGCAGAATACATGCCATTTACATGGGAATGCGGGGGTATTTAATTGAGAAGTTTGTGTCCTAAAATAAAGCGGTAAGGCAAATGCACCGAAATAGGAAGGAAAAGTCCTCACAGTCTACATGAACACAGTACTTTCTCTCATTCTTGAGGCAGCGCCCTAGCATAATAAAACCTTTTGTTACGTACGCGCTCTCCAAGACATTTTTTGTATGCGTCGATATTTAAGCACAGTATAGTGTGCCCGTGAAAGTGAGTTTGTCAACAGGAGAGCTCGACAGACTGCGTGTCTCGACAAGGAAAAACAGGAAAGATTAAAGTTTATGTAGAGCACATGCTAGGTAGATTGATGAGATGTTAGTGGGTAAAGTTCGGGGGTTGTTGAGGTCTTGGGAGGGTATGAAAGATATGAAGGTATGAAATTTTGCTGTGAATTAGTGAAAGTTGTGGAAAGTAAAGGTCGTAGGCAATTGTGGGAAAATTATAGAACAGACACACAGATTAGAATACCGAAATAAACTTGTCGTTAGAGTCAATTTTAAAATTACAATAGCTCTGAGAAGGTTTAAGTGTAAAAAAAAAAAAAAAATCCTTTTAACGTGCTTTATCCCCCTAGAGGGTAACACGGGAGGGACTACAGGAAATCGAACTTTAAGGCCGGCTATACCAAGCCTGTCGCCACCACGTGTTCGCAGCCGAGTTTGGTCAACGGGGGGGGGGGGTAGCTTTTGAGAGTATATGGTGTTTTACTGACCGTGGAAAGGAGATAATATTTTTTGTTACCAGTTAGATTTGTGTTTCTGGAAAGGGGGAGGGGGCGGAGCACCATTATAGTTGGGAATGCAATGACTATTTGACCATGTATTGTCCAACTTTAATAATATAATGGGAAAGGAAAATTATTGAAACAAAAACAAAATAAATGTTTGCACAACTTACAAAAAATTTACATAACTGTTTGTTACATTATATTTATATATATATATATATATATATATATACACATATATAAAATATATATATATCAGTTATTTATATATATATATATATATATATATATATATATATATATATATATATATATATATATATATATATATATTATGAAAATCTACTTAAAAAACAATTGAATGTTCGTGATTTAATAATTAAAATAATAGTATAAAAATATGAGTGTACTGATTCATTAATAAAGGCTGTTGTGTCAAAAAAACAAAGCTTTTATATAGAAACCATCTTTATATTATATATAGTAGTTATATGAAGTTAAAAAGTCTAGTAGTTATATATATATATATATAAGATATATATATATATATATATATATATATATATATATATATGTTGGTGGTAGGCTTCTATATATGGTATATAAGTTAAGTTATATATATATATATATATATATATATGTTGTTTCAAGTGATAAAAATATCTTTAGAACGCCAGTAGTAAGTTTAATAGGTTAAAATGTCTTAATTAAATGATCTTTTATGAATTCTTTGAAGAAAATTAATTTATCAAGGTTAAATATACTTATTGCTTACAGCAGAAGTAATCTGGGAAACTTGCTGCTGCTGGTTTATATCCTCAATTTAGATCTTAATGAAAAATCTAAAATAATTTCTATGATTTTAGGGTATGTTATTTATAGATGGGATTCATTCATAGATCCCATCATAAATAACATACTGCACTCCTCACCTTTTTTCAAAAAACTTAAAACCAAACTTTTGTAAGTTAATTTTATATTTTCATTAATATCTAATTTAGTTGATATAAACCAGCAGCTGAAAGAGGACCTAGATTGAGGTCGAAAGCTTCGCTATCAAATTGTAATAGATTTGATAAATATTATTTAACATCTGATAAATTAATTTTCTTCTGTTTAGAAAAGAATCCATGAAAATCATTTAATTAAGGCATTTTAACATATATATATATATATATATATATATATATATATATATATATATATATATATATATATATATATATATATATATATATAGAGATATATATAATAATATATATATTATATATATATATATATATATATATATATAGTGAAAACGTTTAAGAACTTTTAATATAAAAAAAAATTTTGTACCTACTGTATTTCGTAATTATTTATTTATTTATTTATTACCATTTTGTTTTTACTCAAAAATATAAAAAATAAAAATAAAAAATTGAATTATTGTCTAGAAAATGGATGAGAATTTTGGCATTTATTTTAAGACTGACTTTTTTTTCTTCTCAACATAAATTTTTGTTTGCTGAAGACATTTTTTTTTTTTTTTTTTTTTTCCTTTTATTTAGTTTTTTTCTGTAATTTTTAGTTTTTATTTTTCATATTTATTTTTTTCTTTAATTTTTCGTTTTTATTTTTCATTTTTTTCTTTAAATTTTCGGAGTTCTTGTTTTTTCTTATTATTATTTTTTTCACGTTTGTTCAAAAAAAATATATATTGCACGTCTTAAAATCATTCAGAAGAGAATATATATATATATATATATATATATATATATATATATATATATATATATATATATATATATATATATATATATATATATATATATATATATATATATATATATATATATATATATATATATATATATATATATATATAAGATATATATATATATATATAATATATATATATATATAAAAAATGGAAGTTTTCAGTAAAAATGAATGTCTGGAAGGTCTTAAATTCAGTCAACTTTAATAATAAAAAGAAAATAGAAGTATTCTTTTGTTTAAATTTTCCTTTTTGGTAATTATATATATATATATATATATATATATATAGTTAGAAAAAGAAGGAAATTTATATTTATATATATATATATATATATATATATATATATATATATATATATATATATTTATTATTATTATTATTTTTATTTATAATTATTATTATTATTTATTTTCATTTTATGTTTATTTATTGTATTTATTTCTTTATTTATTTTTATTATTCTTTATATATTTTCTTCGTCAGCATTAGCATCGTTCCTGTCGCAGCTGCAGCCGAGGTCACCGCTGCCGCAGCGGGCGCGGTGTAGTAGAATTGGAACTAGCTCGTAGCTCACTCAAGGTCACGACGGTCTCTGAGCTTCCTTATAAGCGGCACGTTTGATAACTGATAATGGCGCGATAACGTGTCTCTTTGTAATTATTTTTTATTTTTATTTTTATTTTTAATTTATTTTTATTTTATTTTATTTTTATTATTATTATTATTATTATTATTATTATTATTATTATTATTATTATTATTATTATTATATATCTATCATGGTTAGGTTTTTCGTATCGGGTTAAAATTTGGAGGAGCCCTAGGTGGTGACGTAACCTCGTCGTAGACGTCGTTACGTATCCCTGCGTCCCCCTAAAAATTGAAATGGTCGTAGAAGGTTGAAATTTGGAGATGGTATAGATGAGGTATGAGTAAGTAGGGATCGGATCCGGATCCTGCACCGGTGCTGGCTCCGGCACGGTGCCTAGTTATTCAATATTTGTATAATACAATATTTGTGTCTTTATATATGTTTTCGAATCCGTAGATCTCGAATATGATGGTTATAAGTTCGTAAAAGGTGCCTAGGGACCCCCCGTAGGTGGTCCCCAGAAAAAATTGGACGAAATGCACAAGAGAAGTGGAGAAAAGAGTCGAGTTGAATCAGAGAAGGAAGGAGTCGGAGTTGACAACTGCACCGGTGCTGGAGCCGGTGCGGTGCCGAGTTAATAAACAATCGTTTAGTCCCATATTGGTATCAAAATATATGTTTATAAAGTCTTAGAACTCCCGAATATGAGGTTGTAGCAGGTGCCTAGATCCCGGCCGTGGTGTCCCAAGAAGAAAACAATGAGCGCAAAACAAAAAAAGACGGAGGATGGAGGAAAGAGTCTGAGAAGGAGTCAGAGTTATTACCGACACCGGTGCGGTACTGAGTTTGTAAACAATCGTTTGCTATTTTATTTTGTTTCATTTTACATTTAATTTTTGTTTTCAATTTAATTTTTTTAATTGATTTTCAAATTTTTATTACTTTTTTTGTTAATTTATTTTTTTTTAAAAATATAATTTTTACTAAAATTTTTATGCTTTTCATGTTTATAACGTAAAAATTTGCGTTTTTACATACCCTAAAGCAGCAAATCAGTAAATCAAACCACCCACCCTACCCTCCCCAGCATTCCGTGATCTATTGATCTATTGGACTATTGGTCTATTGATTCGTCATATTTTTTACTAAAATTGTTGTTTTACATACCGTAAAGCAATAAATCAAACCACCTTCCCTAGCACCCTCCTCCCCTCCTCCCACCATCCTATGATGTATTGATCTATTGTTTCAAATCACATTTCGAGTATCATTTTGGATAAACATAACATAAAAAAACAAGTTCTTTATACACTGACCAACGAATATATGCTAACGTAACAAAGTTTTCACATTAATAAAACTAACATAGCATCACCTGAACTACGAATACAACGACAAACCTAACACACCTTAAGCACGAACAAGCTGTTAACATTAACAAAGTTCCACACTTAACAACAGTAAAGTAACTAACATAGCATACAAAAACGTAGCCTATTCATACTTTGTCAAGCATATCTCTAACATATCAATGTTAATTTTACATTAGCATGGTAATATTTAACAACATTTTATCATAACTGTCTAATTATCATACTGATCAACGAATACATGCTAAAGTAACAAAGTTTTCACATTAATAAAGCTTAAATAGCATCATCGGAACTAAGAATATAATGCACAACGACAAACCTAACACACCTTAAGCAAGAATAAACTGCTAACATTAAGAAAGTTCCATACTTAACAACAGTAAAAGTAACTAACAAGACATACAAAAAATGTAACCTATTCATACCTTATCAAACATATCTCTAACGCAACAAACCTTTTTACATTAACACGGTAATATTTAACAAAAATTTACCATAACCTTACCTAACTATCATACAGACCAACGAATATATGCTAACGTAACAAAGTTTTCACATTAATAAAGCTCGAGCCCCTAATTTTTTTTCCATTTTTGTAATAAGCTTTATACGTTGATGTAACACGGTGTACATGATGTGTATAAAATTAAGTTTCATGTATTTGTTTATGTAGTAAAGATCCCATATTGCTCTTGCAATGACCCCTTTTCCCCTTTGCATAACATGTATATCGCGATAGCCCAGACAAACTAACGTATATATATATATATATATATATCATATATATATATATATATATATATATATATATATATATATATATATATATATATGTTATAAATATCATATATATAATGTAATATTTGTATGAGGAACATAAAGCTTTGTAGTAAGCACCAATGAAAACTCGTTTTACGAGCATTACTCTTAAAACTGAAATGTCATTGGATTGCTATAGCTGCTTTATTGGTTATTATTATTATTATTATTATTGTATTATTAGTATTTGTTAAAGCGATTTTTAAAAGGAAACTGTTATTATGTATAAGTATATGGCTGAATATATCAATATATATAAGTTATTATGAGGAGAGATATATAGAATATATATATATATATATATATATATATATATATATATATATATATATATATATATATATATATATATATATATATATATATATATATATATATATATATATATATTATTTTATGTATGAGGTTTATTTTTTTGTATTTATATATATATATATATATATTTGCTATATATATATAGCAGGGTATATAGTATATATATATATATATATATATATATATATATATATATATATATATATATATATATATATAATAAATAGGTAAAAAATAATTTTATTTCTTAAAATTAAAATAAATGAAACATTTTGTTAAATAGTGTGGAGCGCAGAAACTCCGATTACAGTTAGTCTTTTCATTCTGACGGGACGAAAGATTGTTATTTCTTATGGAATTATTGAAATGCTCTAAGGAATACCAACCCCTTCCTCCGTCGCCTATATACTTTTTCTACTATTTCAATTAATTAATGTATATATCATTCAACCTACTGTTCTTATGTATTTCTAATTGGCTAACAGTCGTAATCTATGTTACTCAAGCTGGTATAAATACTAAGGAGGAGCATATTTTACAACCTTTTCCGCTTTTATTGCTGTTGGCCGATGATGTGTTTAGTTGGTACTTACGTGTCAGATATTTCTCGATCAATTTTATTTATGTGTTAGTAATCTGTTTTCTTATGCACGAGAAAGGTTTTGTGATTTATTGCGAAAGTAAATTTATTATTTATTTTAAATTAATATGGTGATATAAATTTTCGAGGTTGTGATATTGCTATAATTTTTTTTAATGATTAATGTAATCAGGTTTGTGCTTCTCAATGAAATTGTGATTATATTATATTTCTTATGTCCATAAATTTTCAAAGTGTGTCGTCTGCGTTTATGTATTGGTAAGGATTGTTGCAGTCGATATCATTGCCGTGTGTCGCCTGCAGGTAAGCTTTTATTTATTATAAATAAATTTTCTCAAGTTTCGAAGTCAATATATTTTTGTAATAAATATAAAGCATTTGAAAGTTCATTATTTATTTATTAACGTTTGGTTAATGTTTTAATGTTCGTTATTTGTCTTCAATAAAAGATATTTAATTACGATTAGGCAACTTTTGCATTGAAATACAGTTGTAAACGCATCAGCTGATCCTACACTAATTGTTCACATTGACAAACAGACACCTTCAGTGAATTTTGATTTGTATAATTTTTCAAGTTAGATATTAAGATTGTATTTTGGTTGCTCTTCTATTGACCAATTGAACCCACATAATAAGTTGGACTTGGTTGAACTCAACTTATCTCGTATTCATGGTGAAGCTCTTTCACCAAATACATCTGAAAACTCCTCCCTAAAAGAGGTCATACAACCTAACAAATCTCTGGTGTATGACTACCCTGGCCCCCCAGGTTTTGTTCCCCTCCTCGCCTGGATTTATCAACCTTCCTCTCGTCTGCATCCACCTCTAACATTACCCCCCAGTAAAAAGAAGACAATTTCTCTAATAGACCACCACCGTAATATTCATAACTCATCATGACTACTTTCCTTCAATGGAATTGTCGTGGCTATTACTCTAATTTCGAAGAACTTGTTCAACTAATAAACATATGTATTCAGTATATGTTTGCGGGAACTTCGACTATGTCATCGTGACTCTTCAACCATCTGAATATATAAATCGCCGTGCCAACTCTATAGAAAGAGGTGGTGACAGTGATAGGGGAGGGGGCAGGAATATTCATTCACAAATCTATCCCCTATTCCCCAGTCCCTCTTCAACCAAACTTCATGCAGTAGCGGCAAGAATTCACTTATCCATCGACATTACTATATGTTCAGTCTACTTAGCTCCGAGTAGAATTTACTAAGGTCGACTTAGCTGATCTTTTAAAGCATCTCCCTACTCCGGTTGTTATACTAGGAGACTACAACCTCTACCACCCATTATTAAGGACTCTGTCACTATCCAAATCCAAGATCTTAATAGATCTTCTAACCCCTTTTTCCCTGGGATGCCTTAACCAGGACTCCCTTCATATGAACGTTTAGATGCACACACACTTTTTTCTCTATTAATATTTCCTTTTGCTCCCATTCTCTTATGGATCACTTTACCTAGTCCCGCTTTGATTATTTATACGGCAGTGATTATTACCCAGCATTAAATGAGCTTGTACCGAACCCAATGTTAAAACCAACTCCAGCTGGCGTTATGACCGAGCGGAGTGGGCTCCTTTTTATCAGGCCACAGCTATCCCTCCTTTCTCCCTTTAATAACCGATTTCCGACTGTTGATGAATGCCTTTCACTTCTTCCAGCAAGTTGGCATCTCGGCAGCGGAAGCTGCATTCCGCAATCTTCCTCAGGCAGGCGGTCGGCAACCCCTTGGTGGTCCCAAGAGTGCGCACAAGCCAACCGAGAGAAGAAGAAACTCTACAGGCAATACAAAAGGACCCGTACCACCCCAAACATGATTATTTTTAAAGCAGCTGCAGCGAGATCTCGGCGAATTAATCGCCAAACACGTAAACAATATTTTCGAACTTACATTTCGACTGTTAACTCCACAACTCCCCTTCCTTTAGTGTGGAAAGTTACACAGAAAATATCTCGTCGCTCTAATAACTCCTCACCCACAGTCCTCCGTTATGGGCCTGATATAACTGATACGATCTCCGCTCCTGCGGCTGTAGCGGATGCGTTAGGTTATAGTTTTGCTAATCACTCGAGTTCTTTCCGCTATCCTGAAGCTTTTCAAAAATTGAGAACTAACACTGCTGCCAGACTTTTCAACAGCGAAAGGGGAAGATCATACCTATAACTGTCTTTTTACACTTGCAGAGTATCAAACTGCACTGGCGAATAGCAAAGACTGTGCCCTTGGCCCAGACATGATTTCGTACATTATGTTCCGTCATATCCACCCCTCGGCATCAGCATTTTTGCTGGATCTGTATAACAGAATCTGGATCGAATCTTCTTTTCCATCTAATTATAATTCCTATCCCCAAACCTGGGAAAGATCCGAAGCTGGCGGACAACCAAAGACCAATTTCGCTGACCTGTCATACCTGTAAATTAATGGAGAAAATAGTTTCAGGCCGCTTTCTCCCTGTTCTGGAGAGTCGCCAGGCTTTTTCAAACTTCCAGTTTGGTTTCCGCAAAAAATCGTTCGACCGCGGACCTTGTTAAAACTGGACCATGACATCCAGGAGGACTTCAACTAGTGGGATAGTTCTTGGCGTCTTCTTTGACCTTGAAAAAGCTTGCCGACACAACGTGGAGAACTGGGATCCCCTCCCTAAACTCCATTCTGCCTCTGGTTTTCGCGGACAACTCCTCTTTCATTAAATGTCTTTGTCAAACAGATCCATGCAAGTTCGGTGCTCTTCTATTCTGTCACGCCACTTTACTCTGGATGAAGGCGTTCCGCAGGGTAGTGTTTTAAGTGTACTACTATTTGCTCTCGGATTTAATGATATTGTTACCTCTATTCCAGCGACTGTCAATTTTTCTCTATATGTCGATGACTTAGCATTATACATAGCCGGTGCCAGGCTGCCCTTTCTCGAACGGCAACTTCAACTAGCTATTGAAAATATTTCACAGTGGGCTAGCTCCCATTTCTCTCCCACCAAAACCTCAGCAGTGCTTTTTAAGAAAAAAGGGAATCGAAGAACTTGCCACCTTCTTCCAGCGAACCTAACCTTATATGGTTCGCCCATTCCTTGTAACTTCACAGGTCAAATTTCTAGGGCTCATCCTAGATGACCACTTAACATATGCACCGCATATTAAACTGTGGCGTCTGGGGCAGGAGGCTGCTAGCCCCACTGAAGAATCCTAAGCAGCCTCCGGGAAGAAACGCCACTTCATTGTGACAACGCTCACTCACTTCAACATCCAAGATTCATCTATTATTGAAGGTGGTTATTGAACACCAGAATTTAACCCCTTTCAAATTGGTGACCACCTGGAGTGACTAGTGCCACTGTTGTGGCACACGAACACCAACAAGCAACCATGCCAAATTTGATTCCGAACACCCATCAAATCACCGAACATCCATCAAATTAAGTTTCTTCTGCTGGGCGCCACTCTGTTCGGTCATCCTGTGCCGCCTGTACCGTACTCAAGCTTCTGCAGGTGCGGACCAACTGCCAGTAAGAGTACAGAGTTGTCGAAGCCTTCTCAGTGACCTTAATGTGCGCACACCTAGCTCTCACCTGACAGCTGACCCGACATCATTTCAGGACTGGAGAGCGGAGTGTGCTCGCGGCATTGTCACTGGGGGGAGTCCTGTGGCGTCTGGGGCAGGAGGCTGCTAGCCCCACTGAAGAATCCTAAGCAGCCTCCGGGAAGAAACGCCACTTCATTGTGACAACGCTCACTCACTTCAACATCCAAGATTCATCTATTATTGAAGGTGGTTATTGAACACCAGAATTTAACCCCTTTCAAAACACCTAAAAACAACTTGTCATCGCACCCTTGACCTGTTACGTCATCTCGCCTCAAAATCTTGGGGAGCTGATCGCAAATCCCTTTTACGTCTTTACGTAGCCCTAATCCGATCGAAACTGGATTATGGCTGTGCAGTATATGGTCAGGCCTCCATAACACTACTACACCTGTTAGATCCCATCCAAAACGAAGCGATCCGTATCTCCACTGGAGCTTTTCGATCGTCCCCCCAGGTGAGCCTTGAAGTTGAATCCAATGTGATGCCACTCTCTCTTCGAAGAGAATACATCATGTGTACAAGTTATCTTCGTTTTCAAACCCCTATACCGTCTGCTCTGACACCGATTCTGCAGGAGGTACCTCAGAATCCTAATTACTGGCCATTTGCAAAGACGGTTCATAACATCTTTAATTTCCTCAACATCCCTTTTCAAAAGGTGCTGCCTTTCTCTTTTGACGAAGGGTACACACCTTGGCTATTCCCCTCTCCTACCATTTGCTTGGCTCTGACATCTCTCCAAATCTAGCCATCCTGCTGCCCTGTTAAAGCATCATTATTCCTGTCTCATGCCGCAAAGTTCACGATGAATTTACCCAGTGTTTACTGGACGGCTCTAAACAGGGGACAGTGTGGGCGCTTCTGCTGTCTTTCCTGACCGCAACCTCTCCCATACCCTTCCCCCTTATGCCTTCAATTTTTACAGCAGAGTTAATGGCTATAATGATTTGTCTTTTTTGAATTTAAATCCTTTAACCAAGATCACCATATGTCAGTTTACAGATTCGCTTAGCGCGCTACAAGCGCTTAAAACCCCTTATTATAAAAAAACGTAATGGTATCAGCTGTACAACAACTTCACTTCTCCACTCCCGTAAGAAACAAATTATTTTATGTTGACCCTCTCACGTAGGGGGTAACTATAAATTAAAATTGTTGACAGAGAGGCCAAAAATGGCCGCCTCCTCTTCTCGGAGTTGCTCCAGGTACCTCCCGGATGCCATTCGACAAGTGCCGCCTCCCAACAACTTTGATTACTATTCTGCTCTCCCATTCAAGTTTTCTGATCTTGCTGCAAGAGTGCTTTAAGAGTGATCGCGGGGGAAGGAAACTCAGAAACATAAAAGCTGAACATCGGTGAGTGGTCTTCCTCCCACGAAAGCGCCTACATGAGGTGATACTTGCACGCCTCCCTATTGGCCTACACTAATATCACTCACAGTCACTATATTTCATTGAGACCCCTCCTCCCATTTGCAAATCTCTTGCTGTCGCCACACCCCGCAATCTGTTCATTATATCTTCATTGATTGTTCCCATCTGGACCCTATTCGCTGTCAGTTATTTTCCTACTTTACGGTCCATAACACCTTCTAAAAGATTATCCCATGTCTTATTCGGAATCTTCCCACTTTAGCAGTAACACTATTTTCTTTGTATCTTCAAGAAGTGAATATTCTTTACAATTTTGATTTTGCTATGTAATCTTAAGACTATTAACAATACAAGGATAAATTTTTATTTAGTTTTTATTTATTTTAGACTGGAATATTCATTTCACCAATCAAATCTTTCTTTGACATTTGAAACATATGTATATATATATGATATATATGATCATGGTGCTGATTTTTCAGCCCAGTGTGGCCGCGTTTCATTGTGTGCCATGGTGGGTCCTGTACACTAACTCAAAAAAATATATTTTAAATTATTTATAATATTTTAGATATATATATATATATAAAGATATATATATTATATATTATTATGTTATTATTATATATATATGGTTATATGATGAGTGTTATATATATATATATATATATATATATGGAGTATATATGCACAAAGGTCGTGAGGATTTATAAATTTAATGTTAATGTTTTTGTAAGTTAATATATGATTGTATATATATTACGCACAAATAAATGTATATATTGTAATGTACACAAGTATATGGTCAATTTATAGCACATTGCAAAATCAATAAAAGAATAAAATAATAACATCAGGTGCTGCAGCATTACACATGCAATGCGTATATAAGTAAATTGACATTTATCTACAAAGTAAAAATCTACGGATGTGCAAGGCTTATTTCTTTCTGTAAAAAGGCAAGTACATATTTTATATTTTTTTTTTATTGTTATTGTATTCTCCTTAAAATTATCCCAGTGATTTTTCTTATTGTTTCCAAGAGTAGTTTGTTTACTTATTTATTCAAATATTCAGTCAAATAATATATTAGGTCTCAAAGACGTTGATTTCATGATCAGAGCATTGATCATCATCACAGGTAAATTCATTGATAACGAATATTGTTGACGGGCTGGTTCTAATATAAAACAAAAGAACCCGTTCGACCGTTGTATTACTTGAATGATCTTCAGGGAGATACGTTGGTGAGTTTTGAGTTTATAATTACATTGCAATACTGCACAGGCCGATAGCTTATTCAACAGGAGATCTGGATACTAATACGATATAGGTTCGAGAATTATAATAGGTGTTATTGGTTGGTTGTCTTGTCACGGGGGCCTGGCCAAGGAATTGTTTATCTGCTGGAAGAGTAAGTTTATGACATTACAATTTATTATCTATTTCAACCACCCCATTACATTAAATTGGGCGTTCCTGTCCTGGGATTTTATTTTGTAACCACCCAGTCGATATTCGTTATCATTGAATTGCTTATTGTGTTGTTAATTTATTTTGCCATTTTTGCTGAATATTAGTTTTTCTCTGTAAGTGCCGTACTTTTCGAGATATTTCATTTGATTTTTTATTTCACATAAATGTGATTTTTAAAAATTATTTAAAATATTTCGAACTTTTCAATCATGTCCGTTACCACTGAAATTCATTGTTAGTATCATATAGTAGCAATATATTAAAAAAAAATCAAAACTGACGGAGTCGTAAAAAAAAATAGGACCTATATATATATATATATATATATATATATAAATGAGCATAGTATAGTAGCAGCAGCAGCAGTATATATATATATATAAATATATATATCATATATATATATATATATATATATATATATATATATAATCTTAGGGGCGTGCTAGGTGTGAGAAGAATTGATAAAATGAGGAATGAACGTATTAGAGAGTTGTGTGGTGTGAAGAAAGGGGTAAACGAGAGAATAAATGAGTAAACGAGAGAATAAATGAAAGTATGTTGAGATGGTTTGGTCATGTGGAAAGGATGAATGATAGTCGGTTGGTTAAGCGGATGTATAGTGGTGAGTGTGTTGGGAACCGAATCGGCTGGGAGACCGAAGAAAAGTGGATTGAGACAGTAAATGAATGTCTGTAGGAGAAATGTGTGTTTGGCAGAAGGAGAAAGAAAGTGCATGATAGGGAGAGTAATGGCGGGGTATAGGAGGGGGCAGATGGTTGTAACATTCACTCCGGCCAGGGGATGAACCCTACACTTGACGATTTACCATAGTGAGGATCCGTCGCGGTCCCGTGAAGCTTTAGGGTGGATTTTCTGACTGCGACGAGTTCTTACTAATTAAGGGGCTTTCTTTTCGATTTTTGTCATATTCTTCTATTGCTTTTCTTTTCCGATGCATGTACGCACCTTACCCCAATCTTGGGGAGAAAAGGTAGATGAATAAGAAGATGATATATATATATATATATATATATATATATATATATATATATATATATATATTATAAATATATATATATATATATATATATATATATATATATATATATATATATATATATATTAAAGCGTCAAGGTTTGACGCCCTTAATAGTAAATTTTAATACAATGTGTGATTGGTATTATAATACATAAAAGATATATAATTATATATTATTAATATTTTCCAACTGGATTTTTGGTCTGCTGGATGTTGCAAATAGAAGTGATCTTCAAATTCTTCTTGGTGTCAAAACTGAAGGATAATTATACGTCATCAGCAATTTTGATTTATTCTTAAGATCTAGATTGGGAATTAATATTGGAACCTGTGGAAATAACCACAGTTACTAAATGGTATAATAAAAAATAATAACTATAATAATAAAAATAATAATAAAAATAGTAACAATAAAAAATAGTAATAACAATAAAGAATAATAATAAAAATTTATAATAATAATACAAATAACAATTTACCAATTGTACAGATTAAAAATAATAATAAAAAATAATTACCCATTAGCATCTTTGAAAATACAGATTTTAAAATATAAAAGATTTCTTTTAGTATAGCTTTATTTTACTAAAAAGTTTATTTTGTAATTGAACGATACAGGTATAAAATAAAACGTTTTTTTTATCTGAAACAAGAATAACTTATGAATATAAAATGTTAAAAAAATAGAAAAAGTAGGGTCACTACAGATACCTTCCCTCTCAAGAAGACTGGAAACGCACCGGTTTCAATAGCGGACGCCCAAATCGCGAGGTAGAAGGAACTATAGCAGGCGAAGCATGAGATATAATAGAAGGAGAAGAAACAGACACAAGAGGAAACTTAACAAGAGGGAACGTCAGGAGGAAAAGGTAAAATGTCAGGAGGTAAAGCAAAATCAAGGACACTAGAGAAAATCAGAGGAGGAAAAGACAAGGAAGACATGTGATGGGAAACAGAAGAAGTAGTGGCGGTAATAGAAGGACTAGTAGAAGGGACAGAAGGTGGAACTGTAGTAGTGACCACAACAGCCTCGTGTAAAGGAGAGGAAGACACAGGAACAATTCTGGAAGGAAAAGATGGAAAAAAGGAAGAAAAGCCAATGTCAGAATCATCATCCAAACTAGAAAAGGAAGAATCAACAAGGACACAAGAATTATCGTGCAACAGATTATCAGAAAGATCAGAATCGGAAGAGTCAAGGAAAGCAGGTTTAATACGTTCAACCGAAATTTTCAACACGATTCCCATTTTGAATTGTGAAAAAATGAGGTTGGCGACGAAGAACAAGATAAGGACCAGTATAAGAGGTTGTAAAGGAAAACCATGAGAGTCATGAAGAAATACATGAGTAGCAGAATCTAAATTCTTGGATAAGTAAACAGCAGTAGATTGGGAACGAGCAGGAGAAGGAAGAAAAGAAGAAACAATAGAACGAAGCTTAGAGAGAAAAGAAGGATAATCCGGAAAAGAAAGGTCAATAGAAGAAGAAGAAAAAAATTCACCAGGAAGACGCAAGGGTGAACCATAGACTAGTTCAGCTGCAGAAGATTTCAAATCTTCCTTAACCGAAGACCAAGCAAAACCAGAGGAAGATTCTCCACCCAATGTTGTGGATTAGGGGAGCAGCGCAAAGCAGCCTTTAATTGGCGATGAAGGCGCTCGACATAAGAATTTTCTTGAGGGTGATAAGTACTGGAATGGATTTTTTCAATACCAAGGAGAGATAAAATATCACGCCAAAGATGAGAATGAAATTGTGGGCCATTGTCAGTCACAATAGAGGAAGGAACACCAAAACGAGCCACCCAATTAGTAAGAAATGCCGTAGCAATATTTTCCGCAGTAGGAGAAGAAAGAGGAACAACTTCAGGCCAACGAGTATACCTGTCAACCATAGTCAATAAATAAGTACACCCACGCGAAGGCGGAAGAGGGCCGCAAAGATCAAGATGAAGACGATCAAAACGACAAGAGGGTAAAGGAAATGAACCTAAAGGAGGTTTAGTATGTCTATCAACTTTGGTTTTTTGGCAAGCAATACATGAACGAGCCCAAAACGAGATGTCAGTATGTATGTTCGGCCAAAAAAAATGAGAAGATAAAAGTTTTTGAGAACCACGAATACCAGGATGAGAAAGAGAATGAAGGAGAAGAAAAACCTGTTTTCGAAAAGCAGAAGGAACAAACATAGCAGAATAGTCTAATGTAGGCAAAGGCGTAACGGCATTAACCTGGATACGAGATAAAGCGTCAGCACTAGAGTTATCACGACCAGGAATGTGACGAAGATCAGTAGTAAACTGAGCAATAAAATCCAGATGACGAAATTCACGAGGAGAATAGTGTAAAGAAACAGAAGTAATAGCAGAAGTGAGTGGTTTATGATCTGAACATGAAACTGACGACCTTCAAGAAAATATCTAAAGTATTTAATCGAAGAGTAGACAGCAAATAGTTCACGACCAAAAGTACTATAGCGAGTAACAGCAGGAGGAAGTTTCTGAGAATAAAAAGCGAGAGGATGCCAAGCACCATTTTGCAGTTGCTCTAGTGAAGCTCCCACAGCATAATCACTGGCGTCTACAAATAGGCGAGTTTCAGCACCGTGTTCAGGAAAAACAAGAAGAGTGTTGTTGACCAATAGAGTTTTACTCTGTTCAAAAGCCTCACAAGCAGCATCAGTCCAATTAACCATTGTCGAGCTGCCCCGACGACCTTGAACAAGCAAAGCAGTAACTGGAGCTAATATGGCAGCAGCCTTGGGGAGGAAACGACGATAAAAATTAAGGAGACCTAGGTGAGCACGAAGATCTTTCTGAGTGGTAGGAAGAGGATAATTACGAATAGCAGAAACACGATCAGGTAGTGGAGAGAGACCAGAAGAAGAAATTTTATGGCCAAGAAAATTAAGAGAAGCAGCACCTAAAATGCATTTCTCGAAATTTAAACGAAGACCAGCTTGAGATAAACGAGAGAAAACCGTACGAAGATGAGAAAGATGCTCTTCCGGAGAACGAGAAGCAACTAATAGATCAATGTAAGCATATACAAAGGGTAAACCACGTAAAACATGATCTATCAAACGTTGAAAAGTAGCACTGGCATTACGAAGACCAAATGGCATAAAATTATACATAAAATTGCAAAAAGGAGTTGCAATACAAGTTTTAGGACGATCATCAGGATTAACAGGAATTTGAAGGAAGGCAGATTTTAAGTCAAGAGAAGAAAAAATGGTACATCCATTTAGAGAAGAAGTAAAATCATGAAGGTGAGGAATAGAATAAGTATCGGTAACAGTTTTAGAATTTAGTAACCTGTAGTCCCCAACAAAACGAAAAGAATCTGACCCTTTTTTTTACAATGTGAAGCGGAGAAGCGTAAGGAGAAGTAGAAGGGGAAAACAATACCCTTTTCCAGAAGCATGTCAAATTCAACACGCGCAATCTTTAACATTTCTGGAGAAAGTCTGCGAGCCTTGCAAACAGGAGGACTACCCTTTGTTTCAATGTAATGCATTACATGGTGAGACGCAGGAGAAAGATTAGAAATAGGCTGGATTAAGTCAGAAAATTCAGAATGCAAAAGAGCGTGAAAAGAAGAATAAGAGGAGGAATCAGGAATATTGATACCATAAATAGAAGAATCGAAAGGAACAGCATTACAAGAAAGAGAAGTAGTGTCATCAAGTAGACGACTATTGGCCATGTCAATAAGAATATTGAAATGACGTAAGAAATCAGCACCAATGATGTTTTGTGTAACATCGGCCAAGAGGAAAGTCCAACGGAAAGAACGACGTAGTCCAATAGATAAAGTAAGGAGTTGTTCACCATAGACAGCAATGCTAGAACCATTAGCAGCCCGTAAATGAGAAACAACAGGCGGAAGAGAAGAACAAAAACCATGAACATTCAAAATAGAGAAACTACTGCCCGAGTCAATTAGGAAAAATCGTTTAGAATCATCATCAAATATACGTAAAAGCGAGCCTGGAAGAACAGCATTAACCTCAGGAATAGAAACAGAAGAAGAATCAACAGAAATAGGAACAGAAGTAGGAGCCGTAGTAGTAGCAGTAACCAAAGACGAATAAGAGATAGTAGGAATATAGAGCGAATCAGAATTGGAATTGGAGGAATTGACCAAGGGAGGAGCGCAACGATCTACGATCCCCCCCGAGGGGAGTTTCCCTGAAGAGGATTTGCAGATTTAAAATTACAGGGAGGAATGCAGTTACGTGCTCTAACACCAAAATGATAATGATAGAAGCATAAAGGAGAACCCTGAGGAGGTTGAGGCAATGAAGAACGGGAAGGTGAAGGAGAACGAGACCTAGTGCGAGAAGATGCAGATGAAGATTGCTGACAATGACAACGAGAGATAGAAGACATTTGTTGTTGCAAGGAAATAATTTGAACATTCATATTGTTCAACAAGGTAAGAATGTTAGTAAGAGGGTCTAAAGATGAATTCTGGAAAGATGGAGGAGAAGGAGTACAAAGAGAAGAAGGAACAGAGTAAGAGGAAGATAGAGCAGCGGAAGACGAAGATATAGAAGGAAGAGAAGAAGAGTTAGTAGCAAATTGAGAAGGAAAAGTAATAGAAGAAGAAGAAGAAGGCATAATCGCGAGAGTAGAGCCCATAGGGGTAAAAGATGGATAAGTTATAGGAGAAGAAAAAGATTGATTGGCACGAATAATAATATCCGCACGTTCGGCTAAATCTTGAAGAGACAAGGCGTCACCATGAGAGAGCAAGGAAGTACTAACAAAGGCAGGAAGACGGTCCAAGAAGAGAGTGTGAAGAAGAGATTGGTTACTATCAGCAAGGGGACCAGAAATAGAGAGCATACGGGTAAGAAGCTGTGAAGGAAGACGATCACCCAACACCTCATGTTTTAGTAATTCGTGAAAACGGGTAGCATCAGAAGGAGAAAGATGGCGACGTAATAATTCACAAAGAGTAGAATAAGGAGTGAGAGAGGAGCTGACTGAAGGTAAAAGATTAGGGATTGATTTCTGAACCTCATATGGAATGGAGAGCAGAAAAGCATTAGCTTTCTCGAATTCTGTAGGAAGCGAAGCAAGTAAAATATCAAATTGCTGAATTGTAAAATCAACATCATCTCTCCTAAATTGCGGTGGAGTCAGGCGAGGAACACGCGATATAGGCCAGGTAGTCGCCGGCAAAGTTGCAGAAAGAGGAGGAGGCGGTGGAGTACTCTGTTGATGTAGTTGTTGTTGATGTTGTGAGTCACTTGTGACATCAATAATTGTTGATTGAGCGATTGTTGTAACAGATAGTGTTGGTGAGGATCATACAAAGGCGGAGGATGATAAAAATTTTGAGATGAAGAAGGGAGAGGAAATATAGTCGAAGAAGAAGGAAGAGAATCAGATAACATATTAGAGGTAATAGTAGAAATAGTAATAGGAGCAGTAACAATAGTAGTAGGAGAAGTAGTAGTAGTAGTGGTAGTAGACATACCTAATAATAGAATAAATATAATTATTTTTACAGCTCAAAGATACTTAATGGGTTCCTAACAAAATATAAATAAAAATCATATGAAAGAACGATGAAGTAACAAAAATAATGAAAAAAAATAAACAATAATAATAAGCATATAAGACAAAAAAATTATCAATATCAAAAGGGAATGGACGAGTATCCGGGGTCACCAGTTAAAGCGTCAAGGTTTGACGCCCTTAATAGTAAATTTTAATACAATGTGTGTGATTGGTATTATAATACATATAAGATATAAAATATATTATTAATATGGTCCGACTGGATTTTTGGTCTGCTGGATGTTGCAAATAGAAGTGATCTTCAAATTCTTCTTGGTGTCAAAACTGAAGGATAATTATACGTCATCAGCAATTTTGATTTATTCTTAAGATCTAGACTGGGAATTAATATTGGAACCTGTGGAAATAACCACAGTTACTAAATGGTATAATAAAAAATAATAACTATAATAATAAAAATAATAATAAAAATAATAACAATAAAAAATAATAATAACAATAACAATAAAGAATAATAATAAAAATTTATAATAATAATACAAATAACAATTTACCAATTGTACAGAATAAAAATAATAATAATAAAAATAATAATAATAATAAAAAATAATTACCCATTAGCATCTTTGAAAATACAGATTTTAAAATATAAATTTTTTTTAGTATATTTATTTTACTAAAAGCGATTTTTGTAATTAAAACGCTATGTATAAAATAAAACGTTTTTTTATCTGGAACAAGAATAACCTTATGAATATAAATGTTAATAAAAAAATAAAAAAAAAAAAAAAAATTTTAAATAATATATATATATATATATATATATATATATATATATATATATATATATATATATATATATATATATATATATATATATATATATATGTTATGCTATTAGGAATATCAAGGTTGAGATTTTAATTGGTTATATGGCATGCTGCTATTGGTTGCTGCCAAGGCATATATACATATATATATATGTTGCTGGTTGTTGGCAGCACAAAGAAGAAGCATATTGTGTTGTACATATTATTGCTATGCTGCTGGCTGGTTATTATACATATTATATTGTTATATATGTGCGCGCTATTATAATATATATATATATACATATATATATATATATATATATATATATATAGATATATTATTATTATTATATATATATATGTTTATATATAATATATATATTTATGTATATATATTTATATGTATTATTATTATTATATATATATTATATATATATATATATATATTATTATTATTATTATTATTACATATATATAATATATATATATATATTATTACATATATTATTATATGACAGCATTGTTGTTACAGCAGCAGTACTATATATATGATAGCAGTAGTACATATACATATTATTATGCTAGAAGGACATATACATATATTATATATTACATATTATTATATATATATATATATTGCTATTATATATATATATATATTATTATATAATATATATATATATATTATTATTATATACATATATATATATATACATATATATATATATATGCTATATATATTATATTATGTTATTATTGTTAGTTGATATAATATATATATATATATAGTATATAGTATATATATATATTATTGTTGTTATTGGTTATTGTATATATATATATATATATATATATATAAAGATGAGAGAGAAAGAGCATATATATATATAAAAGTATATATATATATATATATATATATATGCTATTATTATACATATATATGTTATTATAATAAGATATATATATATATTTATATATAATATATATATATATATATATATATATAATATATACATATATATATAGTTATATATATATATAATATATATATATATATATATATAATATAAGTATTATTATTATATATATATATATATATATATATATATATATATATTACTGGTTATTGTGCTACAAAGTAAGCAAATAAACACATCCAGTTAGGGATAGATATTTATATATGTATATATATATATATATATATATGCGATATGTATATGGCGTATATATGGCATATAGGTATATATGCTATATGCTGTTAACCCCTGCAATACCGCGAACCACGAGCCACCGCTTTTATGATAAAGAAAATCCTTACTTCTAAATGGTGAAAAAAGTCGCTATCCAAACTATAATTGTGAAAAGCAATTATAACTAATCTACAAACTGAGTATCATACTCGTAATCAGCAAAAACGGTTTTTTTTCACCAAAAATCAACTAAAGATAATACCCTCAATAACAATAAGATTTATATTTATACAATAATAATTTCTAACTCGATCATAGGTGCGGATGCGCTCTTCTTTATAATGAAGCACCATCTTCGAGAATATTCTCCATCTTAAAGAAAGGACTCAAGAAAATTCTCGAACGAAAGTTTCAACAGCATTACTATATGTTTTTTTTTATTTCATTTATATTTATTTCTTAGACATTATAAAGACTGAACAGTATTGTCACATTTTGACCAATACCAATACCAATACCTGTGCTAAATGCCAATACCCTTTGGGAGCCAATACCAATACCTGGAAAAATGCAAACAATGGCCAAGACCAATACATTCAAGGATACCGAATATATATATATATATATATATATATATGGTATATATATATATATATATATATGTATATATATATATTATATATATATATATATATATATATACAAGTTGCTAAGGCAAGTGTTACAGCGTCATTAGCTGTACCGTCATCTCACATTTCTCTGGTCGATACGAGGTCTTCACCTTATTTTATATGCCTTTTACCGTATGGCAAGAACTAAAAGCTGCCTCAAATATTTTTTTAAAATTCTAGATTTTGTGTTCAGTCGAATTCTCAATTAAGTGTTTAAGGCTCAAAGTAGCATTGAAATTACCTGTGACACTCTATAATTCAACACCGTAGCCTCAGTGTAAAGTTATAGTTCAATTTCATCAGATCATGAATATTATGGAGACTCCTTGGTACGTACGTTTTACTTTAAATATTAATAAAATTTTTGTGTATTTACTTCTTAAAAGTAGGAACTTTGTAACACATGATGTTACTTGGCCATATGAGGTTAGTTTATTTAAAAACTATTTTTCTACACATAAATTGACAGAAATTAGTGTTTAACATAGTGTTCTAAGCATTTTTAATTTTCTGTTAACATCTTTAAATGCTAGTAAAATTATTAGCCTATGACCATATGTGGCAGAGATTTACAGTAGTAGAACCATATATATATATATATGTATATATATATATATATATATATATATATATATATATATATATATATATATATATATATATATTTGGATAAAAGTACCTTTCTGAGTTATTCACCCTGCTGGGATTGAACCTGGGCCCTAGCAGATCAGGCAAGTGTTTGACCACAACGCCACGATGGACTAAAAGAAGAACGCGCAGGCCTTCTCCCCCTGTGGGTGGGTCGTATCACCCACCAAGACAGGAGACATCACGCCCTCCTCCCGTCTGGGCACTGGGCGTAGGTCAAACAGGGCACCTCACAAGGTGAAAAATACTTTATCAATAGCCCGGGCTGACACTCGTT
>JABUQX010063536.1:0-29225 GCA_015478945.1 Trachelipus rathkii | reverse complement strand
GTTGCAGATATTAGTTTAATAACTAATGAATTACCAATGAACGAGTGTCATTCTGGATTTTGTGAAAACACTCTTAGTGTCCATTATTTGAATAGTAGTACTTCTGATAAATTATTGACTGAGAGTCTGTATACCATCAAAGTTCTTAATATATATTCTTGTTCGTCTTCCTGTTTATTATTATATATATATAGCAGTTATTATTATATATATTGGTTATTATTATGCTAAACATATTACATACATATTATATATTACATATATATTATTATTATTATTATTATATTATTATTATTATTATTATTATTATTGTTATTATTATTATTATTATTATTATTATTATTAATATATTAATATATATACATATTATTATATATATTATATATATTATTATTATTATTATTATTATATATACATATTACATATTATATATATATATATATATATATTATATATATTAATATATTATTATTATTATTATTATTATTATTATATATATTATATTATTATTATTATTATTATTATTATTATTATTATATACATATTATTATTATATTATTATTATATTATTATATATATATATATATATATTATATAAAAGGGATCGATAATTCTGCAATATATGGTCAGAGAAGAGAAACAACCATTTTCTAAATATATATAATTAGTTCACAGTTGCAAGGATAAATTCAAAACTTTTACCTAATATATTTACAAAACTAGCCAAATGTTTTATTAATCAGTAAGAACAAAAATAATTCAAAAGAGACTTGATTTTTTCAACCTCTTGCTTC
Source organism: Trachelipus rathkii (assembly GCA_015478945.1). Classification (NCBI taxonomy): domain Eukaryota; kingdom Metazoa; phylum Arthropoda; class Malacostraca; order Isopoda; family Trachelipodidae; genus Trachelipus; species Trachelipus rathkii. The sequence continues at coordinate 28,431 of JABUQX010063536.1, read as the reverse complement.
AAATTTATATATTTTTCCAAAAAATAATTATCTGTGAATCTTTGGTTCTTTTGGGCCTAATTTATATAGATTTGTAAATTTACTAATTTCATGATAATTGCAAAATATACTTAGCGGACGAATTCGTCATAGTCTGGATAACTTCAAAACCCAAATGAGTAAAATCTCACAATCACCACATGGTGTCACAAATAAGGTGGCAAAGAAAAGGGAGAACACATATATATATAGAAGAAGGTTATTATTATAGAATATATATATATAGATATATATATAGTATTATTATTATTATATATATATATTATATATATATATATATATATACATATTATTATTATTATTATAATATATTATATATATATATACATATATACATATGGTATTTAGTTTTTATGAACAATTATCTCAGAAACATCTTCTCAATAAATATGACGTTAATATATATATATTACATATATATATATATTATATTATATATTATTATTATTATTATATATATATATATTATTATTATTATTATATTACATATATATTATTATTATATATATATTATTATTATTACATATTATTATTATTATATATTATATTATATATATATATATTACATATATATTATTATTATTATTATTATTAATATTATTTATATATATATACATATTATTAATAACATATATATATACATACATAATATATTATATATATACATATATATATACATTATTTATTTTCGCAGCCTATGTCATATTACACGCACATTTCGTTCAAAAATTTACTTTTCCTCTGGACAAAAATATTTGAATGTGCTCTTCCTCCAACCTTTTTACAATACTATTGTCAATCCCTCTAAGTTAGTCTAGTGTTCAATATTATCGAATCTCAGGCCTCGCCTACGCAAAACAATTTGTTTTATAAAGTAATTCGTTGCAAGTGGACATCAAATCTGACTATTTACTTGAACTGAGTGATGTTTGACCTTCCCAAAATTTGGTGAGCTCAAGCTTTCATTTCTATAAAACAGATGACAAAGTTTGAAAATGTAAACACTTTTCACGCTTCTACAACATTGGCAAAGTGTTTGCAGATAAATTTGAATAGTGTAGACTTGGACTTTTTTTTACACGTTTTTTTCTGAAAATGTTCCTCTCTTCAAACTACCTGTAACTGCTCCATCTTTCTATAAACCACCGGTATTCAACTGCAAAAGAATTAATTATAGATTTTGACATCATAAGATTATTAGTATTCCTTGTAAATTAGCCAACTGTTGATGATTGCCTTGTCAGGCATGTGAAAAATAAGTCCGTAGGATCTTACGTCTTTCATCAAATGTCTGTTATCAACAAATGAATTTGGCAGTCCACCATATCAACTTCTCTCCTAGATGTATTGGAAACACTGATAATCTTTTGACATGGAAGATCAATCTTATAACCCACCTTTATAGTTATGTAAAGGAATGGTACTTACAGGAGAGATTTTAGCAAATATTACAACAATATTTATCACTTTATCACTCAATTTCAAATACAGAATGATCACTGGTAGGTCAAAATTATTCATATGAAACTCTTCCTTCATTTATAAGGCATTTGTCAGAGTTTTTCCAATTGGTATTCCTAATAACTGAGAAACTCCGGCTGTATCACAACACTAAATACTACGACCACCAAGATGATGCATCGAGGGCAAAGATATAAACTGATTTTCAAAAATTGACAAACACTTCATGTCATATAAATGGAGTAATCTGTGCCAAATGTAAAGCTGAACATGAACTAAAGTAAACAGAACAGAAGACTGGTTCATCAGCTTTATTTTCTCTTTATAGTGAGTGAGGTCATGTAAAATTTTATTGTCATAAAAACAAAGCATATGTAGCCCTGTTTATGAGGTTTACTTGGATTGTGCTAATGATGGGACGATGCAAAAATAATTTCCAATTCTGATGCTGATTCGAACTAAAATTTTCGCTTCCTATTCCAAATCTTACAAAATTTCCTATTCCAATGCTGATTCCAGAAAATTTGCTGATTCTTCTAATTACTGATGCCAAATCTAATTCATCGTCCCATCAATAGTATGTACCATATAACAAAGTTGTTGCCCTTGAATGGTACAAGTTGTTTATATATATATATATATATATATATATATATATATATATATATATTATTTTTATATATATATATATATATATATATATATATATATATATATATATATATATATATATATATATATATATATATATATATATATATATATATATATAGTGAGAAATGTGAAGTGAGGGTAATTTTCTTGCAGGGGAGTGGGATGCAAATAAAATTTTGAAAGGGTAGGGATACCGTATAAGACATGTGATTGGACTATTTAGGGGTGGGGTGTAAGAAATGCTTTACGAGATCATTTTAGATGTTAATTTTGAATTATATATATAATACATATATATTATATATATATATATATATATATATATATATATATATATATATATATATATATATATATATATATATATATATATATATATATATATATATATATATATATATATATATAATATGCGGAATGAACAAAATATTATGTAGAAAATGTATAAATATAACGTAAAAATATTATGATATAAGAAAGGGTAAAAATATTATGATATAAGAAAGGGTACGAAAATGAAATCTAGTAATTTCACCGAAACATTCCCGAAAGGACGAATACGTCCGTGAAATATTTTCACCGAAACATTCCCGAAAGGACGAATACGTCCGTGAAATATTTGCGCAGCAAAATGCGCAATACAATAAAAGAATAACTAATTTACTTATACTAGTCTATCAATTTATTCATCCATAAGTATTATAAATTTTTTAATTTTGGAAATTCAAATTCAAATTCGTCTTATTAGCATTGGTGTATTAGGCTCTGGCGCTACCAGGCGGTGCGCGCGCGCTCATGAAAATATCTTTATCCTGCTAATATCAGGAAGGCAAAAGTCTCGGTTATTATAGGTAAATTAAAGCATAGCAGATTTTATTACCAGAAGAAATCGCTCGCGTTTCAATGCCAATTCATAAATTCTCAAAAAATGCACATGTTAATTAGCCGACGAACTCGTCCGCGTGGGCAGTAAAGGGTTAACAGCGCATCATAAATTTAGTCACAGCACAGTAAACTTTTTCAAAATCCAAATAAGTTAATTTAATTTGCTTTCTTCAGTAAAAATAATAGAATTCACCACCAAACTCAAAAATCAGTCAGATGTAGTAACTGGCTTAAGTTTCCTAATAATAAAATAACTTACAAAAAAGTCACGTGATGTAACATTAGTTATGCTAGTTATGCTGACCACTTAAGATTGTTACATCCTTGGCATATGTCAAAAAACTATAATTTATACACCAAAACCTTCAAGGTATCTTAATAAACGAACTGGACATAAACTCGAAGCAGGCATTGCAAGTGATCAATCGCAAGGTTAGAAAAAAAAGTCACTTTTCAAAACTCATAATCACAATTTGTTAATACGCATAATAGTTCTAAAATAGTTTTATTTATATATGCCAGTACTTAATCAATTAATCTTAACACTGTATAACAATTCAAAGGCACAACTTACAAATCGTGACTCCAAACTCATCGTAAAAGTAATACCAATTTCGTAAGCAAACCTTGCAGTTGGTGAATACCCAATTCGAAAACGTCTTGTGTCTTCCAAGAAACTGTTCCGTTCAGTTACGCAAACCTTATTAATTTAGACCGGCAGCAAACTATTTCCTTGATCAGCGACCTTCCAGACCTCTTGTCAGAATCGTGCTAAAGAAATTCCAGACAATACGCATTATATTATACAAGCAATAAGAACTTAATATCAATTATATCATTATTAACATATCAGTTAAAATGCAGTATGAGAGATATTTAACTATATTATTAAATTAATATATATAGCTATAAATACAATTTAAATATATAATTATGATATATAGGGTATGAAAGTATGTGCATGTATTATTAAGATTAACCTTTTCAGTATTTATTATAATTTAGATAATTTTATATTTAATATTAAATTTTCACTAAAATGTACTATAAAGCATATCAACTTTGTGGATATATTATTTTCAAACTCTATATTAAAAATAGAATAATATCAATATATAATATATATATATATATATTAAAGTATATAATTAATATATATATATACTATATATATATTATATATATACTATATATATTTAAGTAATATCCCTTATACTAATTAATTAGCTGAAAATAAAAGTATACTACTTACCAGGATTTCACTCCCTAATAAACTAAGATTATATATATATAATACTATAAATAATAGTATGCCTTATCGATATATATTGTGAAGAGAGAGAGATATATATATATATATATATATTATATTATTATATATTATATAATAATAAAAATATTATTTAAGATATCGCGTGATATATAAATTAATATATATATATATATACTGATATAACAAAAATAATTTATTATAGATAAATAAGTGAATATATATATAAATATATATAATTTAATTAGGTATATATTTGCGGATATATAGTATATATTAATTAAGCCAAATGTGTATAAATATATTTAGTATAAATATTTCTTGGAATCATAGTTATATATATATATTATAATAAGTTATACAGAGAGGGAGATCCAACAGACACAACAGGTCAATATGAGTAAGTAGTAATGGTCCCGACACTTCAGAATTTACAAATTTAAACTTACAAAAATTAATTGAATTCAGAACGATCACTTGCAACTCACAAATACAGCTATAAATCACTATGGTAGCTATCAAATCATCCATACCTACATTAGAGCAACTTGGAGGTCGTGTTGAACGATTCAGTAACAGTATTACAATGGACTACATACATTATTTCATCACTTCATTGTTAAAAGAATATAGAGTGGGATGACATAAAGAAAATGCGAAATTTATTGAGAAAATGAGAGGGAAAGAAAGAAGAGCTATAGAATAAAGTACTGTGGTAAATGCCTAAATGCACGAATGCATAACAAATGAACATACACGTGCTGGGGGTCGGAGGTTCACACAATAAAGAACCCATCCTTGCAAATCCTGGATTCTAAAGACTCTTATTATTTCACCCCGATCATGCATTGTTACTTATAGAAGCATACTACCCACTATTGAGAACCAATACGAACCCTTCCGGTGTTATTAATATATATATATATATATATATATATATAATAAGAAGAATGTACAACTAAACATAATAATAACTATATCGATTATACTTCATAGATTATAGCATATATATATAATCCATTAGAAATCATATAATAATGACTATATATAAACATAATATATATACTAATAATATCCATATTCTATACTTCAAACTACTTATATATATAATGCGTAATGCTAATAAATAAATAAATCAGTATATTAATACCATATATTACATAATACTATTACATATATATACCCCATTATTTATTTGACATCATATATAATATATTACTAATACTCTTGAACATTAAGATTATTACCACATATTTATATTATTAATATTGAAAAAAAAATTATATTTCATGGCATCATTAATATTAATCCTATATATATATATATATATATATATTTATAGTATATATATATACTATATATATTAATTCCTCACACATTTACATTATTACCTGTATCATAACATTTATATAATTGGAAACTAACTGTCCTAGTTTACTATATACTGTATCGATATATATTACATATAAAAATAAATGTAATAATTTTTTATATATATACACGATATATATATATTATATTAATATAATTATATATATCTTTTATGTTATAATATATATATTAATTAATTAGTTAGATTATAATAATGATAAATATATAATATTGCTTATATATAATATAATATATACTATTTACTATTGTTAGCGCGTATTCTTAGTTAGTTACCTAATTATAATACATGAACGATTTATTTGATTATATAGTATATATATAATTATATTATACGTATATATTATATACTTAGGAAATAAAACTAAGCCCAGTTTGCCCTATAATGCACAATAATACTACTTTATATATATATATACACATCTCACTATATAACATTATAATTTTTGATAATGAACGTAAAATACATGCACTTGTCATATCGCCTCATTATATATATTATATAATATATATATATATTATATATATATATATGATTATATATTATATATATACTACTATATATATATATATACTATATATATATATATATAATATATATATATGTATATATACATATATATACATACTATACTAACATAATATATAACATATATATACATATATACAATATATATATATATATATATATATATATAATATATATATATATATTATATATATAGTATGATATATATCATTAGTATCCAGTTACCTTTATAGTATTATATTATATATATATGATACTATACGTAATGCTTATATAATTAACCCATTATTCTATACTTACTCGCTATTGTCCATAGATATATACTATTAATCGCGTGTGTTAAATCAAAAGAACCTTTCACAGCTGCTGCAACATGTGGCCCACACATAGTAAATAGAAAAGAACCATATCTGTGCAGGTACAGAGAGTATACAAAGCTTCTTAAAACTAGAAAAGATCATTTAGAGAAAAAGTTATGTAGCTGTACTATATTCTTATATATCCCCTCAATGTCTAGCATGATCAAAGATTATTAATAACGAGAGCAGCCTCATATTCTTATCCCACAATATTGCGTGAAGAGAGAACACAGTCTATTATCTCCTCTCTGCTGGATTTCTAAATCCCGTTCTGCTCGATATGAACTATCGTATGCCCGGCACGAAGTCACATTGTCCGTGGAGTTGATTTTGTTCAAAAACCAGATCTGAAATTCTTCTTCACAGATTATAAAAGTACGTAGACGGTCTGATGTCTCACGGTTTGTTCATGCTATCGAAAGCCGGTGGTTCGTTGCTAGCTTGATTTTTTAATCTCCTCTCTTTAATTCCTCAGATGCTGAATTTGCGTCAACTGGGTCATTCCACATCATTTGCCAGGCCAACTGACTCTCTTTTTCAGGGTGAGAGAGTGGACATGGAATCTGGTTAATTTTCGTGAGAAACCCATTATTCAGGTTGGGGACGCCACCGTGAATACAGAAAATCTTTTTATCAACAACAGCTGCCAAAGGCATTCGATCAAATACTTTATTAATTTCTTCCCAAACTACAGGGCCAAGCTGTTCACCAAAATTATTTACACATTCGTTAAAAAAGGAGAAAAATTGCTGAATTTCCCTGACTTCGTGATTTCCTCTCAATAAGAAAAATCTATTTGGCGCTTTCAGTTTTTGAGCAAGCAAATATAACACTACCTCAACTCCATAATTTCCCCTATCCACATAATCGCCAAGAAAAAGAAAAGTTGCAGGGGTTAAGTGCGGTCCAAGTCTCCAAAGAGCCTTTTCAAAACATATTAAATCTCGGAGATTGCCGTGCAGGTCTCCTAAAACATAGCAGGGTGAAGAAATACTCAAAAGTCTTGGTTCTGATTCCAGAATGTCTTTAACAGAATCACATATTGCAAAAATGTATTTTGCCAATTTTGCTTTGTCAACCTCACCCCAATCCATAGCACTTTTAGTACCCGGAGCCTCGTGTTCAAAATAACGAAGTGCATTAAGAATTTCATTCGGCAGGGAATTCAAATTAAAGGCTTGAGCCGAGAACTGCTTCTTTACTTTGTGTTTCTTGTAGTGCGTTGGGGCACCATCAGTTGGAGTTACATGGTGTAATATTTCATTTTCGTATAAAGTTTCAAGTCCGGTATTTCCAACCTCCCCAGCTCTCTCCATATCAAGCAAATTTAGAGTGTTTGATATAGCACCAGACCTTCTAACCATAACAGCATGTTCTGCTAAGGTGTAACCTGAAGAATTCCAGCTACACTCTTCACCCCGAAGCGAGGAATCGGGAAAGTCATTTGATAGATTACAAGAGAGTTCATTTATCCGCTCCTTCCCAGCATTTTGAAAAGACTCTGCAAACATATGAGAAAAAGCTGAAGAAGTTCTTCGTGCGTTTGGAGAAGTGGCACCGCTTCTGGAGGAGCTCTCATTCTCATATCCAAAACTTATTTTATTAAACCTTCTTATAATAGAAGGTACATTTTCCGTGGCCCGGAAGAGCAGAGATGTTCCTCCAAAGCGAAGGCTCCCAACAGACGTTAAGAAATTTATCATTGGAACTTTTTCTGAAGGATTTACTCAAAAGACCTTAAAGGCATTTTGCACATTAACTTTGAGCTTTTCTTCCGAAAGATTTTATGGATGACTACGTTTCAGGAATAGTGATTTTTTTTTGTGCATTTACTGTGTTTATAGGTTAAGGTTGTTAATATAACAGATATATGTATTATGCAAGTCACTGTTATGATATTGCTACGTCTACCAGAAAGATTTGTCCCAATGAGTTATTGATTGTTAATATAACAGATATATGTATTATCAAAGTCACTTATGATATTGCTACGTCTACCAGAAAGATTTTTCCTAATGAGTTATTGATTGTTAAAATAACAGATGAATGTATTGTGCAAGTCACTGTTATGATATTGTTGCGTCTACAAAAAAACTCATGAAATTTATATTTGATAAGTGGTATTATTTTAAATGTACGGATAAGAAAGGTTCAAGCTTAAAATATAAATGTAATAGCCAAAGAAGCATTTTTAAAGAACTAAAGAATTCAAATTTGATTTTATTTTTAAAATCATTTTGCTCACTTTATTTATATCTCACATTTTTAATTATGATTAATTGGAACAAACCGGGAGAGGATTGATTTTGGCTCAATTGAGCGACTACTCCAATTATACGAGATTACTATTAATTGGGACACATCGAAACATGATTGATTTTGACTCAATTAAGCGACTATTAAAATTACGTGAGATTACTATTAATTGGAACACATCAGGACAGGATTTATTTATTCATGATTAAGCAACTATTCTAAATTATGAATCGATAATAAGGGAGAAATCACGGTTAGAAGAGAGGATAACGGCCACGTGAGTTAAAATTCCCTCTAATAGATATATATATACTAAATATCTCAAATTTGAAATTATTGAACCACGTTGATCAAATTTCTCCTAATAAAATATTTAATATGACTCAAATACTCTAATTAATAATATACCCAATACTGCCGATGCCCTAATCCACTCAATTATTATCCTTTAATAAAAATTGGCGAATATATATATCATTTTTCTCAAATAAGAAGTGGAATTTTTTTTATTATACATTTGAATATATTATTATCTTATAAATATAAAATATCTCGATATATATACATACTTATAAAATTGAGCGATAAAGTATAAATATAAATTTAACAAAAGCTAATATATATATAAATATATATATATATATATATAATATATATTATTTATTTATATATATCTTAAATAGTATTATATACCCTATAAGAGCAAGGAAGTAATATGTTAACTATATAATATAACTTACTACCTATATTAGTATGTTTCACTATGTATAACATACTAATAATTATTATTTTATTTTGAAATTATGTTATGTTATTATAATTATATATAATATATATAGTCTATGATATTATATATAACTTATAAAATATAGTTAATTATATCATTTTATGTAAATTTTTAATTTTATGGATATGTCAGCAGTCTACTTATTCATTCGTATATTAATATAATAAAATTAGTCATATTTTAATATAATATATAATATTTATCGGATAAGTTTTAATATTTATTAACAGAAACTAAGTTTTGTATATTTGATTATAATTTATAATAATATACTATACACCCATTCTCTCTCACATTATATATATATATGATATATATATATAATATATGTAAAAAACACTTATAATATAATTCTAAATCATATATATATTGTATTATATAAGTCTTTATTATCATTATTATTATAATATTGACTGAAGTCGAAACAGGGGAAACCTTATTTATAACTATTTATTGCGATCAATAATATTAATACAATAATTGCCTAAGCCTTCATAATGAGTATAATAGTGGTATTGAAATCTATAGTCTATGATAAATAATAACAACTTAATTACTCTCAAATCTAGGGATAAAAATTATATTCTATATCATTAATATAAAATATCTATAAATCTCAATAGAAAATAATATCCAATTCCTTAAGTATAAATTTCAACATCCAGTATTCAAATATGGATTATATTAAATTTGCGATATATATTTATCAAAAAATTCTAATAATTTTAGACTTCATACTTCAGTGCAAAGCGTTGAATATAAGATAGACCGATATATATAGAGAATGCGTGAGTGATAGGATATATATTGAGAGCGGTAGTAATAAACTCATTATAGGGGATATATATATATATATATATATTTACGTATATGAGATTAGATTATTAGTGTAGTGAGTATAAAAGGGGAGTGACGAGTTATATATATATATATATATAGATAAAAGGACTCATAAAAGTGAGAGAGAAGAGAAAAAGGCCAGTAAGTCATATATATTGAGAAATAGATCAATAAGAATAAATGATATCGAAAGTGATTGGAAGAATAATTTCATTCTACCTATATGGGAAGAAAAACGTCATTATAATAATATATTATGAAATATATATATATATGTATAATAAAGTAATAATAGATAAAAATGCCTTAAAGTTTTGAGTAGTATATAATATATATATATCATATAATCTATGATCATATATATATAAATATCTACTTATTATAGTATATAAATAAGCCTAAAGAAATAGTTCTTACTGATATTATATATAGTTATACTATATATTTATTAATATATATATATGAGTATTATAAAAGTGTTATATATCGAGGCTCAGGTCTAGTAATAAATTACGTAATTGTATTAGGGTGTATTTTTAATATATGTTTAGTTTTAATAAATAATTATATAAAAAGTAAATATATATAATAAGAAATAAGAATATAATTAATATCTATAAAATATTAATATAATCATAAAGTTATTATATATAATTTTATTATTATATATAATTCCATTAACTACCTTTATTAATTGTATATTTTGACTAAGAACAATAATTATATATTTATTTATATTATATATTGATATATATATTATAAATAAATAATTAATATATATATAATAAGTTATTATTATATAATTTAATATATGATTATATATTATATAATTATAAATATTATTATATTTATATATATATTATATATATTAATATTATTATTAATATAATATTCATAATATAATATTAATATATATTATTATAATAATATTATATATATATATTATATATAATTTATATTATATATATAATTATTAATATATATATTATAAGAGATATATGATTATATTATTATATATATTAATATTTAGATAAATATATAATATAATATATATATATAATATATTAATAAGATATTATGATAATAATAGTAATTATATAATATATTTATAATAAAAAATATAATAGATATATTTTTATATACTCAATTCAATTAATATATATATAAATATATATATAAATTTAAATAGGCTTATTCCTTATATAATGTATAATATTTTAATGCATTCATAAAATATAGTTATTATATTGCAAAATATGTTTTATTTATTTATTTCCTTTTGTATTAATTATTAAAAATAATATATAATATTATAATATATATTTTTATACTAATATTTATATAAATGACAGATCGTTATAGTGTAAGTTATTTAGTGAGTATAAGAACAAACATAAAGAAGCTTCATCACTTAAAAAACATTTACCATCGTATCATTTTATATGGTACCACATATAAATGAAAGCAATCTGTGGTATTGAGTTTAAATTAGTATAGAATAAAATTATAGTATTTAAAACCTAATAGAGTGATTGTCATATTTCATATAGCAAGATAAGTATAGAGCCTTCTTATATATAAATATATATTATATAATTCTAATATTATAATATAAATAATGTTATATAATAATAATTTAATACGATACTTAAGATTATAATATTAAATTATAAATAATTAATATAAATATTAATAAATAAAAATATATAAAGATTACTATATAATATATAATTATATATAATAAGATCTAAGTTATTATTAATATTGTAAATATTATATATAAAAATATTATCAGTATATACGTTAGATAATTATTTACTTTATATGTTAATATAATATTAATTTAACTTAATTGAGATTTATATATAAAATAAAGAATGCATGTGATGGGATTGTATAATATATTCAGATATGAAATTATATTTATATATTAATATATATATAAGAAATTGAATAATTTATATATTATAATGTGTAAAATATAATACAAAAACTGCTGGGACATAGTAGTATATATATATTATATATATAATTTATTAATATATTATATAGCAAAATATAATATTTAATATATAATGAATCTATCCATATTCATTAAGTATTCATATTAAATATAAATTGCCCTCATATATATCTATATATAATATAAACTTTTAATCTTTATAGTTTATTTATAACATTAATATAAAATATATGGATTTCAAAATATTGAAGTAAAAATTTTTGATATGAATTAATATATTGGGGATATAATGAAATTTTTTAGATTTTTACCTGACAAGGGTTGGAGTGGTGAAGTTAATATATATTTAATTTATAATTATAATATATAGATATATATGATACTACCTTAGATTTAAAAATTTAGCGTTGTTTTTTAATTGTATTTGAAAATCACTTAAACACAACTTGAACTATATATTAAATAATAAATATATACGCCATATATATATATAACGTATATAGATATTTTATAAAAAACATTAATATAAATATTTCACCTTTATTATTTTGTTGTTATTATCTTTATGTATTTTAAATCCTCTTATAATCAGATCTAAATATATTTTTATTGTAGTTTAAAAGATCCTTTTATAATATTAATAGGAATTGTTATTTGCAGATAAGAGAGTATATAATTAAAAACCTTACTCATGATGATATTATTTAATAATATATATATTAAAATCAGTGTACGTTTTAGTTATTTTACATATAACCTTAGTGATATATATAACAATTACGGTTGTAATTTGCTAATCCCCTTCTGTAAGATTATATTATTATATATATTATATAATTAATATTATAATATTTAATATATATATAATATATATATAAATAATATATATATAAAATATATATATATATAATATTAATATGTATTAAATTAATACTATAATATATATATATTATATATATATAGAGATAGAGATAGATAGATAGTATATAGAATATAGAAAAGATAATTTATAAATATATTTTTTTTCAAAATAATATCTAGAATTTTGTTGTAAAGATTATGATCGTTCATAAATATATTTAGGACTATATATATATAATATATATATATTATTATCTGTTTACTTTCGATCTATATATAGTTCTAATTTGTATATATTGAAAGCAAAATCAGTCAATTTAATAATGACGTTAATATATATATATCCCATTCTATATCTATAAATTATATAACATAAATGTATATAATAAATACATGGAAAATATATATCGATATATATATATATATATATATTATATATATAAATAATATACTATATAATATACTATATATATATATATAGTATAATGTATTTTAATATATATACTATTATATATATAATAATTATATATTATATATCATATATATATAGTATATAATATATATATATATATATATATATATATATATATAATATACTAAATATAGTATCATATTATATATTGAGTTGTATTTCCTAAAAATAATTATGTATATTAATATATATTATACATTAAATTAAAAAATATAACTAAAACATTATTATAATAATAAATAGAATATTATATATATACTATATATTATATGATATAAAATAATAATTTCTAATAATAATATGTAAAACTTTAGTAAAAACATATCTTTGCAGGATATAAATAAATACTATAATTTATCTATGAATAATTATTTTACGGAGATAACTTCTGTTAGCTATATAATATAATAATTCTATAAATATTATAGTAATTTAATGCAAAAAATAATTCTACTAGACTTATGTTAGTATACGGATAATATAGTGTAAATTATAACACTCAATATAATAAATATATATTATTGTATCATTATATTATCTATTACCAAGCAATTATATTATTTTAAGTAATAAATTAACATTACTAATTATAAATCATCAATTAATTTTTATAATATAGTCACAAAGATAAAAGTATAAAGTAGTTCACTATATAAAATAATAAAGTGTCATCTCTGATATATAGTTATATAGCTGATAGGACCCTATATATATATAGATAATATAACGATATAGTAGTAGTATATTATATATCGTTAGTAATATATATAATGATAACCATACAATATGCATGATAACGAACCCTTTTTTCACATACTCATTTTGTAGTCCTTATATATAACCATTACGCTCAATTTGTAGGAGAATTCTATTCAAAGATTTAATATATATATTATACATTTACTATATACTACTATATATATTAGATAATACTATAAAACTACAATAGTAGATGATATTTTAAACGTATAAACTACTATAACCATCAAAATCACAATAGAAGTTGGTAATATTATTGTATTATTAAATAATAAGAATTTTATCATTTAGCTAAGGGTTGAAATATTTAGAAATGGTATCAATATCTCAAATCATTTTAATACGTATAAATGATATATAATGAATAATTATATATTCAGCTCATAACTACTATTTTTTATTTTAGATATATATAATTATATATAGATGAGTAATACTCACCTCACAAAAATTGAATTGATTATCCTTTACTATTATTGATAATATAGTATATATATTTATAACGTATAAAATTGTTATTATTATATACAGGTATAAATAGTGGATATTAATAAGATAGTAAATTATAAGAGTTTGATAGTTTTATTACGTAAAGAGTTAGTAAATAATAATATATAAAATCAATAGCCAAAACTAATCATTTAATAAGTATATATAATTTCTATATATATATATACATATAGTATATATATACATATTAAATGAAAATAATAAATTTAAGTACTACACTCATTTTAATTATTTGACGATTTTGTTTGATAGGTTATAAGGAATTTATACGTTATATACTATTAACATAAATGATAATAATGTTGTCAATCCTCTCTAAGTGAAATATCGTAAATTAGTTGGAGTTATGATCAAGCTCACGATAATAGTCAATAATATATCAAAAATGATTCATAAATTTTTCTAAAAACTATAATTGAATTATAAAATTAAGTATGTATATATTTATAGATAAGAAGAGTAAAAGTGATAGAAATGTGGTAGAAGTCAAGTGGATAATAATAAAGATATCTCTCGACCTTTCACTATAATAATAACTTAAGAATTATAAAGGTGATTTACTACTACTCTATTATATATCTAAACTATGTAATTTAACAGATAATATATAATCAAGTAACGTTTATCAAATATATTATATTCATATTTTTGAGTTTAAGGGTATGGTTCAATTTTGGGATAATTCTCTAATATAATGTAGGAGAATATATTAATAATATTTAATATAATCATAGATATTATTTTAAATATGCCTCGGATTAAGATTGATTAATATATCCGTGAGATTTATTTAAATTATGTAATTTCTAAAATAAAGGTTATCAATATAATTTAGTTAAATTATATTTATATTTAAAATACTTAAAAATGTACCATAAAACTTAAGAATATAAAAATATATATTGATTCACCATAAATATTAATTAACTGTTAAAAGTACTGTTATATTAAAAGTAACTAAACATATCGAGTACCATTGCATTATTAGCATTCAGATACAATGCGTCTAATATAACGTATGATATGCTATTATATAAAATAGATAGAATATATATATATCATTTTATGATAAATATTAAAAATTATAATTCATCCATTCTACAGTTAAATGAAAGATATCTTTTAGTTTTTACTAGAAGTGGAATTACCTTTTTGATATTTAGATAACATCAGCCTAAGAGTACACTCTAAATGTAGTATTATATATACTAAATCATAAAAGAAAGGTATCTATTAAAACCATGAGTTTAAATTAATAAATGCACATTATATTAATAGGTGATTACTAAATTGATAATAATACACTGACTGTGGAAGTAATTATATATTGAAAATTAATATAAAATAAAAAACTTATAAAATTTTTGTTAAATCTTAAAGATAACAGAAAGACTACAGATAAACTACATGATATAAGTTTAAGGTAGAGATTATAAATAAGTAAATCTACAGGAAGTATATCAAGTTAGAAGAACTAACGACATTTTTTAAAATCTCAAGTAGTCTTACGAGGTGAAATAAGCCACGTTAAACATATAGAGTTTTGTAGCGTGCTTCACGCAAAACACCACTAAAGAAACTTATAACAAACTCACATAGGAGGCTCCTAAAGTTGCCTATTTACAAAACTAGACGAATAAATCAATAAAATATATATAATATTAGCGAAATACGGATGGGAACTCACTTTAGGATTTTATACTACTAATTCTATCTTACTGAATAAACATTGCCAACGACCTCTCTAAACAGACAGTGCCGGACTGGCAAAACCCTTGAATAGAGTAAGAGAAGTTGTATGATTTATTGAATTTTATAGTATACCGATAATAATTTAGCTAGAGAAGAAGAGTTTTGATAATCAATGTATATCCATCTAATGATTACTACATTAATGTACAAGGAAAATTTTTGATATAACGACGAACATTGAACTGATACTTACGACATGAATGTGATATGTCTTTTACTACGAGTAAAATAGAAATGGTATATAACTCGTGTATTTGATTAGAGTAATTCGTCTCTAAATAAATAGAATTTGAGATTTTAATATATAAATAAGAATAAGAGTTCTATCCTCATTCTCATAGATAAATATATATGATAGGATATTAGTATTAAGATTCATCTAATTATATATATAATATAATAGGAATTGAACTTAGTTATATATTCCCGCCTCTAGTTAGTTAAGGTTTATGTGAGATGAGTATATAAAAACTCACAATTTCTGATTCATGCGATTTTTTTATTTTTTTTTTTCTATTGCAGAAGAAAACAGCAGTATTTATAACCCGTGCCGAACAAATATATGAAAAAAAAATTATTAAAACATTTCTTATTTTATTTACAAGAAAAATCAAAAAAGAAATAAAAATAAAACACTTTTTTCTAAAACTTTTACTATAACATAATTAAAACTATGCAATATAAATGTTAGTTTACAGCTAAAGTAATACTTTAAAAATGTTTATTAACAAGTTAAAATTTTAATCTAAAATTTTAAATTCACTTTAACATATTAAAGATAAATATACATATGAAATAGATGAGGATTTACTATATGATCATTTATTAGATGTAGTAACATATAAAATTGCTATCAAATATGATATCTGTATACATCAGTATATGAAAAAAAACATTCAATTAAAAGCTGAATAAAATCAAGTAATAAAATATAAAAATTCTTAACAAAGAAGATAGAGATAAAAAGATATAATGAATAATTATGGGTGAAAAAGTTTTATTTAAAAATAATTAATAAGATGAAAATCCTATTCTAAGTAATTTATATTATGTACATATTTGTTGCTACTAATTTGAATAATAACTATGAATTTTTAATAATTATTACAAGTTTTAAAAAGTCTATATAAACTATCTTATAATAATTGAAGTTAAATGCTTAAATAAATTAAATAGAGAAAATATAATAAAATAATTACCAATTAAAAAAAAAATAGAGATAAGTTACTACCATATACTAATAAGATAATTATTACAATATAGTGATTTATATAAATTTTGAAATACCTCACTCTTAATATATTTATACCAATACAATTGGCTATATCGAGTGATGTGAGATGGTACTGCCGGTAGTAAGATTATCAACAAAATTATATTAAAATATAAAATAGATCTTAATTACTAGTCTCTCTAAAAGCAATCTATATGTAGTACAGTATAGAAACTCATAAACTTCTGCATATTGATTCAAAACTAGTGTTCCTACTCGGTGAAAATTACCCTATTAAAATTCTATTGAATATAAATATTATAATAACAACTATACATACTGTTATACAAAAATTTACCTGATGATATAAAATATAAAATATGAGCAGAAATAAGTGAGAAATAAAGCATTGCTCCTGACAATTAAACCTTACTCTCATTAGATAATTAAGAAACTCTAGCTAATATTAATAAAAGTGAGATTTAAAAAACTTATAATAACAAGAGAACGATGAAAGATCGAGATAGTCTTAAGTGGAGAAATGAATGGTGAGAGTTATTAGTAGGTGCAGGGTAAGAGTGAGCGAAAGTATATAGTGAATATAGTGAGAGTGGAGTGACAATAGGGGGAGGATTACTGTAAATGTTAATGTGAGTGATGAGAATATACGATAAAAGAATAATTAATATAGAACTACATTCTTTGCTATGAGCTTCTGATGTGTCCAGTCCTACAGAAATGTATAATTGTACTTTGATTTGGAGAAGAGAAGAGTAGAGAAACATAGATTCTAACATAAAACATGAATGAGAGATAGAGATATAGCGTTATAAGAAATCCAAAATTCTGATTTATACATATTCTAATTATAAAATAATATATTAATTATAATATATTAAAATAATAAAATATATAATTATTAATTAATTAAATAATTATATATAAAAATAATAATAATAATAATAATAATATCATATTAAAACAATAAATAATATATATAAAAATATAAATAATGAATAATACAATATTTATCTTTAAAAAAAAAAAAATGTAAAACTATTACTTAAAAAAAATTACTTTTAATATATGGTCCAGTTATTTACATTCGTATATTTTAATTTCTAAATAAATGTTATATTAATAAAAATTATATATAAAATCTTAGTTTCTATTTATTTTATTTATTGGTTATTTGATAGCATAGCATTATAACAAGAACATGGTATTAATATGAAATGATTAGTACTATAATATAGAAGTTAGCGCTATATATACTCGTAGATATCAGATGATTTCATCTTTATTCAAAATAAAAAATAAAATAAAAATAATATATAAAAAATAAAAAATATAAATAATAATAAATAAAAAAAAAAAAAAATTATTTAGATTATTAGAACTTTTTACTCTATTTATATATACTACAAAAACATATAAAATAATTAACTGTATAGTGAATTTTACCTCTCCCTTATAAATTAAATATGCATTCGCTTATCAATTTCATAGATAACTATATAAAGCCTTTCAATGTATAAATATGAACTTGATATTACGATATAAATTTACTCACAACTACCCACATAGTGATAATAATATTTAATAATAAATAACTATATAAGTAGCCTCTTCGATACTCCAGTGAGATAAGACCGTATTTTATTATTTGTATATTTATTTCGTTCATATAGTATTTATCTATGAGAGAGGACTGAATGTCTCAAGCTTAGTGATCAGCTTTATCTAATTTTAGGTTTCAAGTTAATAATAGCTCAAAAAAATTTATAGTGAAAAATTCTATTGATTTGTAATAATCTAGCTGTGTTCTCTGATTCATATACATATTGTTCTAGACTACTGATAACTCACTAAGCGGATGCTTGACTGGCTACGTATATAAGTGCATGGCTTCAAGTCCTAATGAGTTCATCACTAAGATTCATAGCCACCGCTTCGGCCCTTGAGATATATATATAACTAGAACAAGTGCCTGAATTTATACACTCGATCAGTATATATGAATAAATAATATATAATATATATAAATTTAATATTAATATATATTTATATATAAAATAGATATATGTATATCTATTTATATAATATAGTATTAATATATAATATATATATAAATATATATTATTAATATAGTATATATATAAATATATAATAAAAAATATTATTAAATATAAAATTATATATTATATAATAATATATATAAATATATATATATAAATATTAAATATAAGTATATATTATAATAAAATATATAATAATTATATATATATAAAATATATATATAGATATATAATTATATAAATATATTATAATATATATAAATATTATATATAAATTATATATATAAATATATATATATAAATATATAGTATTATATAAAATATATAAAAATAAATGATTATAATTATATATAAATATATAATATATAATATAGAATCTAAGTATAGTCTACCTAACTACACACTATTCTTAAAACCTAGACTTTTAAAAGCCGTAATAAAGTATCGAATTCATAACTCTCTCAGAGAATGGTATACGTGGTTAGCAAAAATCCTCTAATAACCTACCGAGATGGATTCCAGTGGATTGCTACAAAACTCATGATACTTAAATGACTATTAACTATAATAGAATATTACTAGTTCCATCAAATGTATATAAAATCAATGAGCCTGAATAAAAATCAAATAAATTACAAGGCGGTGAAATAAATTAATAATAATGACGGTATACATAAATATTTAATGATATATATATATGATATATATATAATATATTATATATTATATATATTATTATAGATATACTATATTATATATATATATATATTTATATATATATAATATTAATAATATATTTATATATATAATAATTCATATATATATTAATTAATATATAATTATATATATATATATATATTTATATATATATATATATATATATATAATATATATTATATTAATAGATAGATATATTATAAATATAGATATATATAAAAAATATAATATAACTAAATATATAATATATATATATATAGATTATATTTATAATAATATATAATATAATAATATATATATTATTATATATATATATAATATATATAAATTTATATATATATATTATTATATTAATATATTGTAATTATTGCCTGAATATATACTCAGACAATAAAAATAGACGTAAACTTAGTGACTATGTCTCGTGCTTTTCTAGATAAGTCAAACAAACTATTTAGTTACCCGTTGTCTGGAAGTACTTCTCAGAATTCTCTTTGGGTAAGTCCTTCTCAATAGAGTCATAACTAACAAAATAAATGTTCATTGCAATTATTTTTTTATTTATCTTTGTCAACAGGAAATGATTTTATACAAAAAGAAAATGAGATTACTAAACTGTATTTTAAAAAGATTTCACAATCAGTAATGTCGTATAAAGACATTGGCATTAAATATAAGTATTCATGTCGGTCTGGTCATCAGATTACATTCTTGAAAATACACAAAAAATAGGAAAATATTTGAAATGCTCGATATAGATGAAAATTCTCTCAATCACTTAAATACTTTCTAAGAACAGTATAGCAAATGATATTCACAGTCAAGTCATACCACGGTAGTCTTCTAAGTATCTTAATTACACTCGACAAATTATAACGAGATTCTACGATTCACTGCAGCCGCCTGAATAATATAGAGAAAGATCGCGAGCGAGATTCGGCAAAAACATTTCTCGCATCGAGTCTCTATTACTGAAGTGAAAAAAGTCTCGGTTTCCGCCCATTGAAACAACTGCATACCAAACATGACAAAGTTTCATTTATGGCTAATAAGAGACACATTATCGAGCGAACGAACACAGATTCAAATCTGAGAAAATTAACAACATCGCGTTGCACAAATGGTCTCGACAATGAAGGCTTTAAGGTATATGATGAAAATTAGCAGTACTTACTACTAACTAACTGTTCCAATTACCTAATACTAAAATTAGTGTTAATTAATAATCACACCCGAAGATGATATATAATCTATCGTATGTTAGAAACAAGGATATATCTCAGACTCTGAATAGCTAGAAAAGAAAATTATATAAAAGGAAGGTTAACAATATCCTCGCTTGAAATTAGTGAGACGGTAAGTTGATTTTATATATTTCTGAATTAAAAGTCCTCTATATAAGGAAAAAGATAGAAAGAAACTGAGCGAGTGAATCGCTCTTTATGAATGCACCATTGACTGAGTACGGCTACGGGCCCGATTATTATGGGTCGCACAACTGTATCGACTAGCTGCTAGACGAGAAGTCTGGAACGCTTTACGAATCACAAAATGATCAAAGAAAAATCAGTTATGATGCCGGCTCATATATTATAAATAGCATATATAGAGCGATAAAATGTTAACATTGCCAACAGAATATTTTCTTGAAGACCAAAATATGTGTTTCTTTGCAATATTCTGAATTTGTAATTCAAAAGGATTAAGTTCGGGACTCTCAGACTGACAGTGATTAAATATACCTCCTGTACGGATCTTTTTGGTACATTTTCCAGGCTATTCTGCCATATGTTCTCGACTGCTGTTAGTCTGAATTGATTACGTGTTCCACTTGAATATCTCTCAGTAACTATAGGACTAATACTAAAATTTAAGGATATTTAGAAACTTATTGCGTATTAGAGTAATGCTACGATCAGAGTATTGAAAACGCTAGAGCTTTTCTTTGCACTTAACGTTAAATTATCTCATTAATTGGTTGTCTATATAACTCTAATATATAGTCTGATAGTAACCTAAGTTGATAAAGTGAATTATAGTAATTAATTTAGAAAAGTTATAGCATCGTTTGCATTGATCATTTTATATTATGAATGTTGCTTTATTATACTACTATTAGATTATATTAATTCTATTGATTTTTCCGTAAATCTTATATTCATACTCCCCTGCGATTGTGACTTGCTCTATGTCCCGCTTACGGAGTTGATTTATGTCCAGTTATGTTAGTCCATCGAGATAACCTTTGAAGGTTTTGGTTGTTATATATAAATTTATAGTTTGTAAAACACAAGAAAAGACAAAGGGGTATATATATATATTATATATTTTAATATGTATAACCAAATCTTATTATGGTCATAGACTATAAACTAATGTTACTCATGTTGATCTTTTTGATAATTATATTTATGTATAATTTTTGAATTATTAAGCAAAATTATCATAAGCAATAATAACCTGAGCATATAGATCATTCCACTTCAGCGCGAGCAAGCTCCTATTCACACAAAGGAGTTGCAGTGTGAGTTTGTTGAACTGAATGGAAAGACGAATTAAAATTAACATATATGTTTGAATATATTGGTTTACCAATTTTCATAGATTTCTGTGCTATATAAATCTACTGGATTAGACTGAACATGTAGGATGTAGATTGAAAAAATACATGCTATATAAGAAGAGTCGCTTTCGATTGGATATGTGTATATATCTTCTTTGGAAATTGAGAGTTCAACAAAACAGATGTGGCTGAAAACAATGGAGAGCACTTATCACGACATGACGTATTTGAAATCAAATATGAGATTTATATTTCCAATGAGTGTTTCTACTAATGCTTCAATTTGTAGTAGTGATATAAGAGCTATCCTTCATGTCGCTTTGTCAACCGGATGAAGCGTTAGCGATCCGCAGTGTGTGATATATAAGGATATTCTTATCGCGAAGTTCAAAGTTTAGATTGAATTTGCACTGTCCTTTTGTGCCCCATAGTGTATTATGCAGAATTATATTCTGAGTACACATAAATAGTAGATAGTT
The DNA here is from genome assembly GCA_015478945.1 of Trachelipus rathkii. Lineage (NCBI taxonomy): Eukaryota > Metazoa > Arthropoda > Malacostraca > Isopoda > Trachelipodidae > Trachelipus > Trachelipus rathkii. Next base: position 4,595 of record JABUQX010063536.1, on the reverse strand, counting down.
AGTATATGGATTAGGTAGAGAATTCTCAGTAATTATACACCTTAGTAAGCAGGGAGAATATTGTATAGAAAGAGAATTAACTTGGACGCTCAATTATTACTTCTATATTAAGTACTTAGAGCTCACGCTTTAGCGAGACTCATTCCAGATGTACCAGAAGAGAGCTCGACACTATTTCTCTTTGGTAGGTGCCAAGACACCACGGAATATGATGATAGCTCTTGGATTGTTGTCTTTTCCACTCAGTATGGTCGTGTTATATTGTTGTTGATCTACTTATAATATTAACTGGAGCAATATAGAGCAGTAAGTGAAAAAATTCTCACTCATAATTATACTTGAGAATAAACTAGAATAATCCAGCTATCATATATGAGGACCATTATTAGTACAATTACCGATTTTTAATATAGATAGTCTATAATCAAGACAATTTCACATATTATTGTTCAGTAAAGAATTATTTATTGTTAGTTTTACTGGCTCCTAACAAATTTTAATTTAAAAAGATCGAGAAATAAGTTTATCCCTTGGAATGATTTTTTGAGTGAATCACTTAAAAGTTCTAGTAGTGTAGTATGTTCTGATAATATATTATATATATATATATAATTATTAATATATTATAATGATATATATTTATAATTATATATATATTGACTGTCTGAGTCTCGTGCTGTTTCCTGTAGAGAGGTCAGATACACTTAGTTCCTGTCAGATATGTTTCTTCTATTTCTACCATCAGGAAATCAAAGTCGAAAAATATGAAAATTTAGAAAAAACAAGAAAAAATTTAAAAAAGAAAGTGGAATTCGACGAAGAAATAAATACCAATCCTAGGAATTGGCCACGAGTACCCAGGTGGTGGATATTTCTTTAAAAAGAAAAATGGAATTTGACGAAGAAATCAATCAGAATCTTAGAAACGTATATAATCACCGATTTAGTGGTGGAATTTATTTCTTAATTAAAGAAAATGCGCGACTTAGAAGGAAATCAACAGTACAATACGCAGACTATTGAAAGATTATTGTGAATTCTGAAAAAAAGAAATGAATTTGATCGAAGAAATCAATCAGAATCTTAGGAAATTGATCAGTAATGTACGCTAAAGTTGCTTCTATTCTTTTCTAATGTTGCTCTTTTTCAGTACTTCCTCATCAGTAGATGATTCTCAGCCTTCTTGCAGCGGGATCATGAAAAAAACACCACTCTCTGAGGAGTTACAAAAGAATCTTTCATCGATGCATGAGCAACCGGGACCAAGATAATCGACCTAAAGTGTGAGATAAAGTTTGTCGTCTATGGATAAGAATGTTGCACTCCATGAAATTAGAAAGCAAAATAGCCAGCTAAATAACTCTCACAAGAAACACTCTCTCTAAAAAAATGAAACATGATAACTTAATCTCACTGATGGAAAGTTAAAAATAAGACAACATCTACAAGAATGGAAAGAGATATCCTCGTTTGTGAACTGTAAGTTATTTTATTTTTTTATAGTTAAGTTCTTTAAAAAAAGAAGAAAAGATAAAGGAAAAGATTTTTATATAATGTTTATTATATATGTAGGATCAGGTTCTGGAGGCCTAATACTGGTATGCACAATCATAAGTGCGTGAGGTCTCTGATCGATCTGCCATGTACAGATTCTCACTTGACCCGCGGTTACGTAAATTAGTGGAATGCTCTGGCAGTAAAACTGCTGAAGACGAACAGGAGCAACTTTCTCTTGAGATACAAGAAATAAGAACGTTTTCGAAGTAGGTCACATTTCAGCGCAAACTATGATATAGGATTACATTGGACGAGAGAGTTGGATATCCTTTCTTCGAGATGGAAGTATTTGAGAGTGTACCTCGAATCTCTCAGAGATGTTCTCTGTTGAATGATTGCCTAGCGAAGAAGACCATTAATTACACACAGTGATACTAACGGTATTGATTTAAGTAGAGTGTGAGACTGATTAGACATCATCTAAAATAAGAACGCCTCTGTAGTTGAACATACCACAACTATCATATGAATAATGGAGGAAGACGTATTAATTTAGAGTCTGTCCGAATTTACAAGAGGTCAAAAGCAGACTATGTTTTAAGTATAGAAACGAATAACTCTGATTATATATGCTTTGTAGAACTAGCTACTAAGACGTAGAGCATATAAGTGTCTCACTCTCTCTTTAAGACCAAACAGAGGATATACGTTAAAGCCAAAGGAAGGGAGCTTTAGAGTAGTAGCGAGTGTGAGCTATGTCCCATAGTAAGCTCAGCTTACTCAGAATATGCTTAGTATAAATTGTGTATCATAGAGAGCTTACTCTCGATCTCTCAGTTGATCTTCCATAGGCCCTAAGGGCAGAAGACTCATCTTTTTATAGAAATGTCTTAATGGATTATCTATTATTTTTTTACCTATAATCTTGCTGATAGAATGTATAAGACTTGACATAATGATACCTTGCTTCGATTTGATTGATTTAATTCCAGTTTTCGTTTTAATGGAGATGATACTTGATAGAGTTTATTTGAGTTTAATAAATTATTAGAGTTTTATATTAGAACATTATTGAGCCAAAGGGCTATATGAAACAATCTTAAGATGGTCAGCATTAACAATGTTACATACGTTGACAATTTTGGTAAGTTTTTTTATAATTTAGAAATTAAGCCTAGTTACTTATCCAAATCATGAATCAGTAGAATTCATTGTGTAGATTATTTTTTAGTGAGAGTTAGATAATTCTAATATTTATTTATACTGAAGAAAGCAAATTTATAATATATAAGGCTTATTTATGGAATTTTTATCAATAAAAGTTTTTAAAAATGTGACTATAAATTTATGATGCGCCGTTAATTTATAAGATAAAAATAATTACGTATGATCGTCATTATAGGTGTATTGCCTTATATTATAATTTTTTATACATCGTCATTCGTAAAAGTAAATTTTACCTTCGTTTGGTAAGCCGTGATACTGTAGTCAGCGGATTCTATGTAATTTATCCTTGAACTTGAACTAATAGAATACTGGTACGCGTGACATATCATTTAGAGATAATTCCGATCTCTCTCTTTCTCTGATTGTGTCTCTCTTCTAGACGTATTTATATGGTGCAGAATTTTCTGACATCCCTCTATTCGCATCTAATTAGTACTATTAGATAATTCTTATTATTATGAAAATAATACGATGAGATTATAGTATATATCTTAACTAATATATATAAATGATATACTAAATAAATTTTACTTAAATTAAAACTATTTGGCAAGCTCTAATTTACTATTCCTCTTGGTCCATTGTAAATAAAATTTCGTTTGATAAATATTTATTGGTATATTAGCATGATATACCTGCCCGTATATATTAATTTATTATAATTTTTCCCGATATATTTTACGTAAGGATATATATATTATTATTTTAAACAACGGTGTAGCGCATGAACTGTTGATACAGTGTGTTAAATATATATATATTATATATTATATATACTATAATATATGGTTATACGTGACGTTAGTATATAATGTAGTTCTCAGAGCGAATTGCGGATCTCTCTGAGTATAAAAATCATGCATTTTGCGTGCCTAAGCGTACGTACTCGACTCCTAATGGTCTTGCAGAATCTCAGCGTAATTAATTAAGTAATCTGACACACTTCTTTCTCCGAGAGAGCCGGGAAACCGTGCAACTTTATCTCTCATATAATTTAGAATGATAGAGTACAGAGATTTAGTTATCGTTATAAGTGCCCATAAATAATCTCTCTGATACAACCTCATATATCGATTAATTTTAATTAGGCCATCTCACTTAATTCTATTCAATCAGTACATACAATATTCATCATATTATATATATACTAAGTAATCAACGACTAACGAACGAACAAGCCCATAATTGTATAAATATATCGTGATAGAGTACTCTCTCTGAAAAACATAAGATATTAATGATTTGAATATAAACTAAAAGATTGCAGAGATTGAAATTTGTTAAGGGATGAAAACTAAGCGTACCTTAATTCTTAAATTATATATAGGTGTTTTGTGATAATAATTATTAATATGTATTATTATATAATGTTTAATACACTTATTACAGATAAACTATCTCATAGTGATATTTTGTGAAATCTCGCCCGCAAACTTAACCTCACCTCAGACAATAAATTTCTTAAAAGCCTGGAACCTGTTTCGTCTGTCTTGTTTGCCTATCCTTATGATAAACGACCCAGATCATATTTTAGATTAGTGTGAGAGATCTGTAGGCATTTATATATGTAAAAATATATAGTGAAAAAATAAAAAGACCCTTTCTAATTATTGGGCTACACACTCACTATACTATTTGCATACAATTTATAGAGAATACAATACTGCATAATGTTCATATTAAACAAGGTAATCCAGTGAAGCCCAGGAAAGTTTAAAATCACCCATGATGACCATAAATTATTATCTTTACTGTTGGCATCTGTCTCAATACTTTCATGATTTTCTGCATCTTAATTCTGATATAGACCCTTAGCCAGAAGGCCAAGGAATAGACATGAAAAGCATCATAAGAAAATTGCCACAGTAAAG
>JABUQX010063535.1:0-21887 GCA_015478945.1 Trachelipus rathkii | reverse complement strand
TATATCGGACTCAGACACGGATGCGAAGAAGAAACACGGTGGAATTCCGTAAGTTCAGGAGGGCGTTAAAAACGTACTTCCGTTACAGTAAATGTTTTTTCGACTTCAGATTCAGATTTCCTTACGGAAATTCGAATTCTTCGATGTAATTATAACTAATAAAAATAATAAATGTGTTTGGTATGCGCACGCGCGCTCTGGCTGTGTCTGTCGGAAGGTCTGTTTGACCTCCAAATGGTCGGTCGCCCAAACGCTCGTTAGGCTAAACTCACCCACGCGAATCAACCACAAGGGCGTAAGCCCAATATCGGCGTCCACCCTCGAGGGTGACCACCCTCTCTATATACATCCCACAGACTTGAAATTTACACGGATGTTCAGCTCCTTAGCCCACTATAGATTATTATTGCGTTTAAGCGAAATATCTCTTATACTATTATGAGTAAAACAGCTGTAGATCCGGACGCAGCCTCAATACTACTTATATATTACTTAATATAGTAATACTAATATATATAATTATTATCATTATATATATATATAAATATATATATATGATATTATATATATCTTATATTATAATATATATATATATACTATATATATATTATATTTTATATATATATACATTGAATATATATATATATCTATATTTATACTACTTTGTAAAGGGTCAATTACCTTGAGGTAATCTTTAGTATATTTTTTTCTTGTTTTTAACTGATTGTGTGGTACTTTTATATGGTTGGGATCGACAGGATAGACTATTTCCCCCTCCCGGGAGAGGGTCTCCGGAACCCGCTCTTTAGTATATTGGAGTGCCACGGGGGTCTCCGCCTCCCTAATGCTATGCGAAACAGTCCCTTATTTACAGTAATTTGCAGTTCCTAAAATAAGGATACATAGCGTGTTTAACCAATAATATACATTGATATTTACTTATTAAAGAAAACTTAATTAAATAAATTTATTTACATCAAAATAATAAATATATTAACATTAAATGAACCTTAAATCTTCCGAGTAATTAAAAGAAAATGGAAATATAAAATAAAGTAATTCAACGGCAAGTGTTCTGAATCGTTTAAGCGCAGAGAAAATGCTTTAAAATATAATATCAAAATGTAGGCTTAAAAATAGCTAAAACTAACTTTTAATACTTGTAACTATGAGAAATTAATGTGAATTAATATATAAATATATTTATTAAGCAACTAAATCTTTTATTAATATATTCTTAAAATTATTAAATGAAAATAAAATATAATATTATCAAGAACGAATATCTTACTTGATATGAATATATGAGCTCACACTAATCACTGTTTTAAAGCAAACATTTAGAAGATATTATCAAGAACGCTTAATTTGTTAAGTTTATAATACCTATATCACTTCTCATTAATTCCTTTTAGATTTGGAATTTCTCAATGCCACCCAGCAAATCTTTTTGTGTTGAGAAGTCCTCCTTCAATTAGCCATTACGAACATAAGTAGTTTATTGCGCAGCGTATCTCAGTAACTGCAAACATTTAGAAGATATTATCAAGATGATCATGTTTGCTTCCTAGGTCATTATAACTTCTCCAGATCTTGTATAAGTATATTTGTGAGCTTCTTTAATAACAAGGTATAACTTTACAACGTCGTATTTCATATCAAATTTCATTTAGGAATGCGTCTTAAGTGACAGATTCCAGATGCATTCGATTGGGCTTCATTTCGTCTAATTTTTATTAGTCGTGCTTTCTTCCTAGGTCATTATTATGTTTTATTTATTAATTTTATACTGGAAATGCGAGCCAGATGTGACATCCCTCCTGACATATAGTTCATAGCAAATAAGATTGAATTATGCCTAAAGTTGAAAATCTTCTTTCACTCACAGTTGGCAAAACTTAACTGGTTCGAATAAGCTGAATAAGTTCAACACCTTCAGACAATGCTGATACTAAATCCATTATATTAATATGACTTTAGCTGACTTGCATTGTCTGAAATCACCATCGTTGTGCATAGATTTGTTTCCTCAACAAGGACTTCTAATATTGGAGATTTGGACAAAACTTAGACAAATACAATGGTTTACAAAATGATTGAGCAAAATATAACTATTTTATTTGTTTAAGAGAGTTAATATCGTCATAGCGTAAATATAGCTTCGATCTCTAAGATATGGATTGGGACAGCTTCAAAAGTCAATCGGACTTTCCAAAACAACAAACCTACTACTTTACTCAAGAGCGGAGGAAGGGAGGTTACTCGCCTCGTAAACTTCCGATTAGCAGACAAAACAATCTTCACACCAAGGATGCTTCATGCTTCTGATCATACAAGCATCCATTCTTTAAAAATGGTGCAGTAATTCTTGTTTCTATTTGCTATGAGTCATTGTAATTCGCCTAATTCGACAAATCAATTAGACTTTTTAACTTCTTTTTCGCATCTACAGTACATGCCAATAGACGGAATTCAGGGTCACTTTACCTATTTGAATCTCTGCCTCACCGATCTTTAAAGTTGCAAACATGTTAAACTTGCTAACATCATGTAATTAAAAGATGCGAATTGCTGTATTCATTCTATCGCGTGATACTTATTTTTATTATATATAATTATATGATTCACAGGTACGAAATTACCTATTTTGTGCAGGAATTGTAACTTACGAAAGTGCCCCTCGGATTTCTGGCCGCGTCGTAAAATTGGTCATGCTTCTGCCCTAGAGTAAATTTTAACAAAATTTGCGCGATTCTTTTTTACTCGCTGCTTTACGATTTCAAGCAATTATTGAAAGAATTTTGTTTTTTGCTGCTTTCGGATCTTAACATTTTTTGGGAGCCATTTCAGCTTCTTTCAAACTTTACCAAATTGGTAAAAGTTTTGCATTTTCGCCACTTTTAACATTTGAAGAATTTTGTTGATATTGAATGCTCATTTTTCACATCTAGCAATTTTTATTTCAATTTTTCATTGTTATTTTATCGTTTCAAGTTAATATTTTCGATTTCTTTTCCAAGGATTTGTTTTGACATTCTCGTTGTTCATTGAATGTTGGGATTTGCTGTTGCATATGCGTCTGTTACCATGAAGGGATCTCATTTTCTGCTTTTCTTCGGCAATTTCAATCAAATTCAAATGTGTATTCATCTTATTCTTGTGACTATGGAACGGCATCACCTACGGGGAATGGTGTCAATCGGAAGAGGGAGCTGATTGAGTCATACTTTATGATTTAAATTAATTTTATTATTTGTACACATCAGACGTTTACGTTTCTCCGACCATTCACTTAAGGCATATCAAAGTAACACATTTTCGTATAATATAAGATAAGACTACAAACAAACAATAAGTTGTTTTCGAATGCCTCCGTCCAAAGTGGAGAGAGAGTCATCCATCCCCGAGTTGTTAAAAACTGTAATTCAAATACATCGTTTCAATATTACGTCCAAAATTGGTGAAAGAGGGGTTTTAACTCCATTTTTCAAAGGCATCATTTAAGAAAGCTTCTAAAAATTATTCAGTTACTACTTGAAGCTCGTATACGACCAGTTACTACCTTTTTAGCTCAAACGATCGAGTATTTTATTAAAGGCTCTTTCGACTTGGGAAAGGTCTCTACCGCTTAGCCTAAGACTTTGGTTCTAACGACTGTCGTGTCCTTTCATCAAATAAATAACAAAAGTCACAGCAAATAAACTAAGAAATAGGAAATTAAATAGAGACGAACTGAAACATGACTAAATTCTTGTCAGTATTTGATCATTGTTTCATATAATAAAAGATGTCTAGAACCTTCTTAACGTAAACAACTTCTAGCATCATCAAGTATCAGGCCAAATACACAGTCATCTTTCCCTTTTATAGAGATTTGGCAATTCTTCCTTATAATAGCGCTGCACGAAAAATAAGTTAAGTTAATGTTACGTCAATTAATGTGGGTTTATCTTTGTATATTTGTTCTTTGCTAAAATGATCTTAAAGCAACGTTAATATCTATATTTTCAATTGCAGTACATTGAATTAAGATTTAAAAGCAAGCGACTGAGGCTTGCTATATTTCTTGCATCATTTACGAGAACTTTTATCTGTCGTGCATTCTTCCTGAAATTTAGCAGGCTTCAATGACCTATTTCGGGTGCATTCAAATTTCATATATCGTTTAGTTCTTACAAATAGTAACTATAGATTTTATATTTTCAAATTTTAGACTGCACCTTATTGCAATCCTAGAAAGTATTCGGGTCATTTTTAAGAACATGTCAGTTCTACCCAAGAATAGCAATAGTTTCAAATCGAATACGTTCGCGTCATTTTTTTCAGAATCCTTTATTCGTGCCCATACAAATTAATGCTTTAGGAACGGATATGCTTTCATTTCAGACATTCTAGAACATTTTGTGTCTGTCTATTCCGAATTCAAATTACCTAGGTTTAAATTGTATTAAGACCTTTATTGACGACTGTTCTTTATATGGTATAAACTTAGTACAAATCAACGGGTGCCTAAGAGTATTCACTCACTTCTAGAATACTACGTATTTATTGCTTTAAGGTTAATTTCCTTGCATCATTTATTTGATATTGAAAAGAGATGGATTGGGACAGCTTCAAATTTCAATCGGACTTTCCGAAACAACAAACCTACTACTTACTCTAGGGACAGGCGGAAGGGAGGTTACTCGCCATCTATAAAACATCCCCGAGACGAGGACAAATCTATTCAACACCAAAGGATTGCTTCCATAGCTTGCGATTCAACAAGTGCCATTCTTTAGAATATGGTGAGTATTCGTGTCGTTTTCCTTGCCAAGAGTCAAAATTAATTCGCCTAATCGCAAATCAATTAACTTTTTATTCTTTTCGACTAACAGTACTTCAATAAGTCGGAATTTTCGGTCACATTTCTATGCATCTACTGTCCCTCCACCATCTTCAAAAAGTTGCAAGGCATGGGAAGCTCCATAACAAGTCTCCAAAGCATGGATGGACTTATTTTATATCATTACTTCCTATACTATATTTTTATTTATATTAATTATCATATTAATTGTACGAAAATTACCTAATTTTGTGGCAGTGATTGTATTAAAACTTATTTTTATAGCAACTTTGGCAGTATCCTAATTTAAATTCATATTGCGTTAAAAGTTAAATTTAACAATATATATTATATATATATATATATATTATATATATATGTATATTACTATATATAATATTTATTAGTATTATATATATATATATATATAATATAATATTATATATATATTATTATATACTACGTATATATATATAAAACAACCGCTAACATTAACAATGCCTGAACTAGAAAACTAATTTATGTTCCATAGAGATACCCTGTACTATTTTTTTTGGGGGTAACGAGTACCGTAAAATTTGTCAATAAATAGACAAAAAAAATTACCTTTACTTGTCGTGTTGTTTCCATGGCGTCGAAAAACTTAATGTTATAATTAACAAATTATAACAACTACACTTTTTCTTACACTTATTTATGACACTTTTTTTATTTATTATTAACCCTTTTATTTGTAAATACGCTAATAATATATCATTTTCAATTAAAAAAATGCATTTTCGAGACATAAAAAAGAAACGCACCCTGCTCAAAGAGCTTTCACGTTAATACTGAAAGCGAGCATTCGGTTTTCTCGGTACAAATTTCCTTCCGCAGCGTGAAGCAAGACCAACAAATAGTTTAATATATTTTCGAATTTTAGATGTGCAAATTTTCTTAATATGTTAAATTCATTTTATATTTCATTTTCATTTATAAAAAATTAAAATGAAAATTTACTTTAGATAAAAAGGTCCAATTAGCTATACTTTGATCCTATAATAAATATATTATATATATAATATCTTATATATATATATATATATATATATAGTATATATATATATACTATATATAGTATATATATAGCTACCAGGATTAAACAGGAAGTTAGATAAAATAGTCATTGATATCGAAAATATGCCGAACCCTATGCGAACCCTACAGTGGTTTTTGTTAGCGCATGCGTCAAACAGTTCTTAGTAGCGACATTTTTAAGGTTACTGGTCTGTGTCCTTAACTTATTTTAGTCTGAAGGGATTTCATTAACAAACATGATTATGAAGCTGCTATTTTATTGAAGTAAAAAGAAAGGAATAAAATAAATAAATTGATATTAAAGTTAATAATTTAAGTTAAAAATATATTGTTTCAAATTAATAATAACAAATAGATAGATAAATGAAAATACAAAACAAATTTATTACAAAAAATTTCAGATCGGAGAACTCTGCTCATGCTTCCCACAATTGTGTGCTTCCTGCAGTGTGACGTGTTAGCAACCACCAATAGAAACATCCGAAGAGTTTCCACAAGTTGCTTTTTTTATCATGTTATATTTTTATATAGTTAATTTTTTTATTTGATTTTTCTTTTTAGTCTTTATTATTCGACAGAAGGGGGGACGATGTCCCCCCCGTCGTTCGTCCCCCTGCTCGAGCCGAGAGGAACCCCTGACTCTTTTCAATCTTTGCTATTAAATCTTTGGGTAATTCCTTAGTTTAAAAAAAAGAAAAAGGATTGTTAATGGAACACCAACGCACTATTGCCTTGAAATAGTCGAAAAAAAATCGATTACATTGTTCGTGCGATATATATCGGTTAACTATCCTTTAAAGGAGAAGTTCCTATAATATATAAATATACTATATATATATATATATATATATATATATAATATATAATATATTAATATATATACTATATATATATATATATATATATATATATATATGATTTAAATAAAAATAAAAAAAACATATTTTTTTATATATTTAATGGTGGTATTATATTATAATATATATATATATATATATATATTTTATATATCACGTGCTTAAAAAGAACGCAAAAAGAACTTACTCTTTGAAGTTTTTAAGCTTCCTCTTCAACGCAATTATTATGAAGGTAAAAGCAATTAAAAAGACAATTATGTAATATGTTTTATGTGTCAAAATATCAGTGAGCTTTTGACATGCAAGCATAATCTTCGCTCTTGGACAATTTTTAATATACAAGTTTTTTAACCTCTTCATACTTCAAACCCTTTAAAAGAAGCTAAAATTTAGGACATATATATCAATACTTCTTTTTATATATATATACACACGATACATCAATGGATATTATACGGTGAAATTTAGTAGAAATCATTGATTGCATTATTAACTTTCGTGTAATGATGATCAAAAGCGTTTAAAGAAGTGGAGTAGTTAAATATCAGGCAGTGATACAATATAGCTTATAAAATAGCTGCATAATAATTACGGAAATGGTAATTTTTTAGTTCCGGTGGAATATTTCTTATTCATACTCAATTTAAATTATATACAAAATATACTGTAATTTATTAAAAAAAACTTAATGGCTTAATAGATCGATGAAGACCAGTCTCCATACACTAAATGAAAAAAATCCTAAAAATTTCACTAAGAAAAGGCATACCTATTAATGACGCCATTTACTGAGAATTGATAACTGATATTAAAAATGCGAAGACAATACCATACTATTCCTCACACAAAAACCTTCTAAAAATATAAAAATTCACTTTTCTACTACCATGTATATTCAGGAGGCAATGGCCATTTATTATGTTGCACCACAAAAATCCTCAAATTTCAAAAATTCAAAAATTTTCACAAAATAAATTGAGGACTGTTACTCCAAAAGTATAACAGCATTAAAAATCCGAAGATACCATAGTATTCCTAACACAAAAACCGTTAAAAAAGGATATAAAATCACTTTTCTACGACCTGTATTTCAGGGGGAATGGCCATTTATATTTTTAAAAGTACGATTATTCCTAAATTTCAAAATTTGACAAATTAAATGAGGACTGTTACGCCAAAGGTATAACAGCTATTAAAAATTCCGAAGTTACCATAGTATTCCTCACACAAACCTTTCTAAAAATATAAAAATCACTGTTCTACGACCTGTATTTCAGAAGGAATGCCCATTTTATGCTTGACACAAAAAATTCCATAACATTCAACAAATTTTCAAATTTCACAAAATTAAATTGAGGACTGTTACTCAAAATATAACACCTATTAAAAATCCGAAGATACCATGTATTCCTCACACAAAAACCTTTTCATAAATAATAAAAATCACTTTTCTCGACCTGTATTTCAGGAGGTTATGGCCATTTATATGTTTTGAAAAACAAAAAATCCTTAAAATTTTCAAAATTTCAAAATTTTGACCAAAAATTAAATTGAGGGACTGTTACTCCAAAAGTATAACAGCTATTAAAAAATCGAAGATACCATAGTATTCGTCACACAAAAATCCTTTCTAAAAATATAAAATCACTTTTCTCCTTTTAATTCAGGAGAAATGGCCATTTATATGTTAGGAACCACAAAAAATCCGAAAATTTCCAAAATTTTTGACAAAATTAAATGAGGACTGTTACTCCAAAAGTATAGACAGCTATTAAAATTCCGAAGATACCATAGTATTCCTCAAACAAAAAACCTTTCTAAAAATATAAAAAATCACTTTTCTACGACCTGTATTTTCAGGAGGAATAGCCATTTATATGTCTTTGTCCCAAAAATCCTTAAAATTTTCAAAATTTCAAATTTTGAAAAAATTAGATCGAGAGACGGATATTCCAAAAGAATAACAACACTTAAAATCCCAAAATACTACACCATTCATCACCAAAAACCTTTCTAAAAAATATAAACATCACTTTTCTACGACATAACATTCACCAGGCTGGAATGGCGCATGATGTGTTTGGGTCCACAAAAAATCCTTAATTTAAATTTCAAATTTGACAAAATTAAATTGAGACTGTTACTCCAAAAGTATAACAGCTTTAAAAAATCCGAAGATACCATGTATTCCTCACACAAAAACCTTCTACAAAATATAAAAATCACTTTTCTACGAACTGTATTTTCAGGAGGATGGCCCAGATTTATATGTTCTGAACCACAAAATTTCCTAAAATTTTCAAAATCTCCCAAAATTAAAATTGAGGACTGTTACGCCAAAAGCTATAACAGCTATTAAAAACCGGAGAAACCATAGTATTCCTAACACAAAAAACTTTCTAAAATATAAGAATCACTTTTCTACGACCTGTATTTCAGGAGGAACGGCCATTATATATGTTTGAACCACACAAATCCTAAAAATCTTACAAAATTTTTGACAAAATATAAATTGAGGGACTGTTACGCAAGGTATAAACAGCTATTAAAAATCGAAGATACCATAGATTCCTCATACAAAAAAAAATCTATAATATAAAAAATCATTCTTCTACGACCTGTATTTCCGGAGGAATGGCCATTTATATGTTTTTGACCACAAAAATCCTAAAAATTTCAAGAATTTCAAAATTTTCCAAAATTTTCGATATTTCACCTAAAGTATAACAGCTATTAAAAATCCGGAGATACCATAGTGTTCCTCACACAAAACCTTTTATAAAAAAATATAAAAAATCACAAATTTTCTTCGACCTGTATTTCAGGAGAAATGGCCATTTATATGTTTAACCACAAAAATCAATTAAAAATTTCAAAAATTCAAAAATTTTCACAAATTAAATTTGAGGACTGTTTACTCCAAAAGTATAACGGCTATTAAAAATCCGAAGATACCTAGTATTCCTCACACAAAACCTTTCTAAAAATATAAAAAATCACTTTTCTAGACTTGTATTTCAGGACGAATGGCGCATTTATATGTTTGAACCACAAAAATCCTAAATTTTCAAAATTTTACAAAATAATTTATGGATATTTACACCAAAGTTATAACAGCTATTAAAATCGACGTACCATAGTAATTCCTCACACAAAACCGTTCTAAAATATAAAATCACTTTTCTACGACCTGTATTCAGGAGGAATGCCATTTATATGTTTGAACACAAAAATCCTAAAATTTTCAGAATTTTGACAAAATTAAATTGAGGGCTGTTACGCCAAAAGTATAACAGCTATTATAAATCCGAAGATACCATAGTATTCGCGCACACAAAAACCTTTCTAAATTGTATAAAAATTCACTTTTTCACGACCTGTATTCAGAGGAATGGCCTTTATATGTTTGAACCACAGAAAAACAAAAATTTACATATTTCAAAAAATTTTGACAAAATTAATTTGAGGACTGTTACTCCAAAAATAAATCAGCATTAAACACTCCGAAAGGATTACACCCCCCCCCGTAGTATTCCTCACACAAACCTTCTAAAAATATTTAAAAATCACTTTTTCTACGACCTGTATTTCAGGAGGATGGCCATTTATATGTTTGAACCACAAAAATCCATAAAATTTCAAAATTTTGTGGAAAATTTAACGTTGCGTTAGCCAAAGAAACGCCTATTAAAATCCGAAGATACCATAGTATTCTCAAACAAAACCTTTCCTAAAATTAAAATCACTTTTTCTACCGACCGGATATTTCGAGGGGAATGGCCATTTATATGTTTGAACCCAAAAAAATTCCTAAAATTTAAAATTTTCAAAAATTTTGACAAATTTAAATTTTGAGGACTGTTACTCCAAAGCTTAACAGTATTAAAAACATCCACATTTCCATAGTTATTCCTATACAAAAACTTTCAATAATACAACATCACTTTATCTACGACCTTATATTCAGGAGAATGGCCATTTAATATGTTGAATCCACAAAAATCCTAAAAATTTCAAAAATTGTTCAAAATTTTCACAAACTTAAATTGAGGACTGTTACTCCAAGTATAACAGCTATTAAAAAATCCGAAGATACCATATTAGTGTTCCTCACACAAAAAAACCTTTTTCAAAAATATTTTAAACATCACTTTTCTACGACCTGTTTATTTCAGGAAGGAAAAGTAATATAGATTTGAACCGACCAACAAAACCTAAATTTCAAAAATTTCAAAATTTTCGCACACAAAATTAATTGAGGACTGTTACTCAAAAGTTATTAAGAGCTATTAAAAACTCCGAAGAAATACCATAGTCAGTCCTCACACAAAAACCTTCTCTAAAAATATAAAATCAGCTTTTCTACGACCTGTATTTCGGGAATGGCCATTTATATGTTTGAAAACCACAAACAAAAATCCTAAAGATTTAACATTCTTGACAAAATTTAAATTGAAGGGAACTGTTACATCCAAAGGTTATAAACAGCTATTAAAAATCCGAGATACCATAGTATTCCTCAACACAAAACCTTTCTAAAAAATATAAAATCATTTTCTACGACCTTGATAGTTTCGGGAGGAATGGCCATTGTATATGTTTGACCACAAAAATCCTAAAATTTCAAAATTTGACAAAATTAAAATTGAGAAAATTTTACCCTAAAAGTATAACAGCTATTAAAATCCAAAGATACCCTAGTATTCCTCACACAAAAAACCTTTCTAAAAATATTAAAATTCACTTTTCTACGACCTGTATTTCAGGAGGAATGGCCATTTATATGTTTGCAACACAAAACTCCTAAAATTTCAAAAATTTTGACAAAATTAAATTGAGGACCTGTTAAGGCCAAAAGTATAACAGCTATTAAAAATACGAAGATACCCATAGGATTCCTCAACAAAAACCTTTCTGAAATATAAAAATCACTTTTCTACGACCCGTATTTCAGGAGGAATGGCCAATTTGATGTTTGTCCACAAAATCCTTAAAACTTTTCAAATTTCAAATTTTGAACAACAATTTAAATTAGGACTGTTACTCCAAAAGAATAACAGCTATTAAAAATCCGAAAGATACATAGGTGTTCCTCACACAACAACTTGTCTAAAAAGGTATAAAAATCACTTTTCTCGACCTGTATTTCAGGGAGGGAATGGCCATTTATATGTTTTGAAAAAATCAACAAATTTCAAAACATTTTCAATTTTTCACAAAATTAATTGAGGACTGTTACTCCAAAAGTAGAACAGCTATTAAAAATCCGAAAGAATACCATAGTGTTCCTGACCCAAAAACCTTTCTAAAAAATATAAAGATCACTTTTCTACGACCATGGTATATTCAGGAGGTAGGCCAGTTTATATGTTTTGAACCACAAAATCGAAAATTTCAAATTTCAAAATTTTGACAAAATTAATTGAGGACTGTTACTCCAAAAGTATAAACAGCTATTAAAAAAATCCCGAAAGACTACCATAGGTATCCTTCACACAAACCTTTCTTAACAATATTAAAAATCACTTTTCTACGACCTGTATTTTTCAGGAGAATGTTCCATTTATATGTTGGTCCACAAAAGACATCTTAAATTTCAAATATTTCAAATTTTGACAAAATTAAATTGAGGACTGTACTCCAAAAGTATAACAGCTATTAAAGATCCGAAGATACCATAGTACTCCTCACACAAAAACCTTTCTAACAAATATTAAAAATCAAACTTTCTACGACCTGTATTCAGGAGGAATGGCCATTTATATGTCTTTGGTCCACAAAAATCCTTAAATTTCAAAAAATTTCACAATTTTGACAAAAATTAAATGAGGACTGTTGACTCCAAAAGAAATAAAGCTATTGAAAAATCCGAAGGATACGATAGTATTCCTCACAACAAAAACCTTTCTAAAAATATAAAAAATTTCACTTTCAACAAATTCAGAACTGGTATTTATATGTTTACCACAAAAATCTATAAATTTTCAAAAATTTTCAAATTTTACAAATTAAATGAGGACTGTTACCTCCAAAAGTAGAACAGCTATGAAAAAAAACCGAAGATACCATAGTGTTCCTGACCAAAACCTTTCTAAAATATAAAAATCACTTTTCTACACCTGTATTTCAGGAGGAATGGCCAGTTATATGTTTGAACCCACAAAAATCCTTGTAGAATTTCAAATTTACAAAATTTTTGACAAATTTAAATGAGGACTGTTACTCAAAAAGTATGAAACAGCTATTAAAATCCGAAGATCCATAGTATTCCTCACACAAATCCTTTCTTAAAAATATAAAAAATCACTTTTCTACGACCTGTATTTCAGGAGAAATGGCATTTATACGTTTGAACCACAAAAATCCTAAAAATTTCAAAATTTTGTGAAAAAATTAAATTGAGGACTGTTACGCCAAGAGTATAACAGCTATTACAACTCCGAAGACACCCTGGATTCCTCAACAAAAACCTTTCTAAATAAAAAAATCACTTTTCTACGACCTGTATTTCAGGAGGAATGGCCATTTATATGTTTGAACCACAAAAATCCAAAAATTTCAAAATTTCAAAATTTTAACAAAATTACAAATTGTAGGACTGTTACTCCAAAAGATGTATAACAGCTATCTCCATAAGTATTTCCTCATAAAAAAACTTTCCTAAAAATATAAAATCACCTTTTCTACGACCTGAATATTCTGCAGAGGAATGGCCCACTTTATTTAGTTTGAACCCACAAAAATCCTAAAATTTCAAAATTTCAAAATTTAGACAAAATTAATTAGGGACCTGTTACTCCAAAAGTATATAACAGCTATTAAAAAATCCGAAGAGAGATTCCATTAGATTCCTCAACAAAAACTTTTCTAATAATATTAAAAATCACTTTTCTACGACCTGTATTTCAGGAGGAATGGCCATTTATATGTTTGAACCACAAAAATCCTAAAATTTCAAAAATTTCAAAATTTTCACAAAACTAAATTGAGGACTGTTTACTCCAAAAGTATGACAGCTATTAAAAATCCGAAGAAACCATAGTAGTTCCTCACACAAAAACCTTTTCTAAATATATAAAATCACTTTTCTACGACCTGATTTCAGGAGGAATGCCATTTATATGTTGAACACAAAAATCCTAAAATTTTCAAAAAATTTCAAAATTTTCACAAATTAAATTGAGGTCTGTTACCCAAAAAATAAAAAGAGCTAAAAAAAAACCGAAAAAACCCGAATTTTCCCCACACAAAAACCTTTCTAAAAATATAAAAAATCACTTTCTCGAACCTGTATTCTCAGGAACGAATGCCATTTATATGTTTTTAACCACAGAAAATCTAAATTTTCAAAATTTTGACAAAATTAAATTGAGGACTGTTACTCCAAAAGAATAACAGCTATTAAAAAACCGAAGATACCATATTATTCATCACACAAAAACCTTTCTAAAAATATATAAAATCACTTTTCTACGACCTTGTATTTCAGGAGAATGGCCATTTATATGTTTTGAAAAACAAAAAATAATTTCCAAATTTCAAAATTGTTGACAAAATTTAATTTGAGGGCTGTTACGGCCAAAAGTATCAACAGGCTATTAACATCCAAGATACCATAGTATTCCTCACACAAAAACCTTTCTAAAAATAGCTAAAAAATCACTTTTCTACGACCTGTATTTCAGGAGGAATGCCATATATGTTTGACCACAAAAAATCCTTACAGATTTCAAATTTCAGAAAATATTTGACAAACTTAAATTGGAGGACTGTTACTCCAAAGGAATAACAGCTATTAAACTCCGAAATTACCATAGTAATTTCCACCAAACTTTCTAGAAAATTAAAAGTGCCTTCTTACAGAAAGTAGGAGGAGGGGTGCCATTTATATGTTGTGAACCACAAAAAAAATTCCTAATTTCAAATTTTGAAAAAAATTAAATTGAGGGACTGTTTTACGGCCAAAAGAATACACAGCTATTAAAATCCGAAAGGATACCATAGTATCTCCTCAAACAAAACCTTTCTAAAAATATAAAAAATCACTTTTCTACGAAATGTATTTCAGGAGGAATTGGCCATTTATATGTTTAAACAACAAAAATCCTAAAATTTTCAAAAATTTCAAAAATTTTGACAAAATAATTGACGGACTGTACTCCAAAAGTAGAACAGCTATTAAAAATCCGAAGATTCCATTAGTATTCCTCATACAAAAAACTTTCTAATAATATAAAAATCACTTTTCTACGACCTGTATTTCAGGAGGAATGGCCATTTATATGTCCTTGAACCACAAAAATCCTTAAAATTTCAAAAAATTTTCACATTTTTAAAAATTAAATTGAGGACTTTAACTCCAAAAGTAGAACAGCTATTAAAAATCCGAAGATACCATAGTGTTCCTCACACAAAAACCTTTCTAAAAATATAAAAATCACTTTTCTACGACCTGTATTTCAGGAGGAATGGCCATTTATATGTTGTGACCACAAATCCTACAATTTCAAAATTTTGACAAAAATTAATTGAGAACTTGCTGTTAGGCCAAAAGTATAACAGCTATTAAAAATCCAAAGATACCAATAGTATTCCTCACACAAAAACCTTTCTAAAATATAAAAATCACTTTTTCTACGACCTGTAATTTCAGGGCAGGAATAGGCCATTTAGTTATGTTGAACCACAAAAAATCCTCAAATTTCAAAACTTTGACAAAAAATTAATTAAGGACCTCTGTTAGGCCAAAAGTATAACAGCTATTAAAAATTCGAAGTAACCATCGTATTCCTCAAACAAAAACCTTTCTAAAAATATAAAAATCACTTTTCTACGACCTGTATTTCAGGAGGAATGGCCATTTATATGTTTGGTCCACAAAAATCCTTAAATTTCAAAATTTCAAAATTTTGACAAAATTAAATTGAGGACTGTTACTCCAAAAGAATAACAGCTATTAAAAATCCGAAGATACCATAGTATTCCTCACACAAAAACCTTTCGTAAAATAGAAAAAAATCACTTTTTACGACCTGTATTTCAGGAGTATGGCCCTTTATATGTTTGAACCACAAAAATCCTAAAATTTCAAATTTTCAAAAAAATTTTTGCACAAAATTAAATTGAGCACTGTTACTCCAACAGCTTATTAACAGCTTTATTAAAAATCGAAGCATACCATAGTATTCCTCAACACAAAATCCTTTCTAAAATCATAAAAATCTAACTTTTCTACGACCTGTATTTCAGGAGGAATGGCCATTATATGTTGTTTGAACACAAAAATCCTAAAATTTTCAAAATTTTTGACAAATTAATTGAGGACTGTTACGCCAAAAGATATAACAGCTGATTAAATCGAAGATAGCCATAGTTCATCCTCCAAACAAAACCTATTCTAAAACTCATAAAAATCACTTTTCTACTGGACCTGTATTTCAGAAGGAATGGCCATTTATATGTTTGGTCCACAAACAAAAATCTTAAAATTTCAAAATTTAAAATTTTGACCAAAATTAAATTGAGGACTGTTCCGCCAAAAGTATACAAGCTATTAAAAATCCGAAGATTCCATTGTATTCCTCAAACCAAAAAACCTTTCATAAAAAATATAAAAATCACTTTTCTACCGACCTGCTATTCAGGAGGATGGCCATCTTTATAATGTCTTGGTCCACAAAAAATCCTTAAATTTCAAAATTTCAAATTTGTTTGACAAAATTAATTGAGGGACTGTTACTCCAAAAGACATCAGCTATTAAAAATCCGAAGATACATAGTATTCTCACACAAAAACTTCTAAAAATATAAAAATCCATTTTCTACGACCTGTATTTCAGGAGGATTGGCCATTTATATGTTGAACCACAAAATTCCTAAAATTTCAAAAATTTTTTGAAAAAAATATAAATTGAGGACTGGTTACCGCCAACGTATAACAACGAGTATAAAATCCGAGGATTACCATAGTATCTCAAACAACAAACCTTTCCTAAAATATAAAAATCACTTTTTCTACGACATGTATTTCAGGAGGAATTGCCATTTATATATGTTCTGAACCCACAAAAATCCTAAATTTTAAAATTCAAATTTATGAACAAAATTAAATTGAGGCACTGTTACTCACAAAAGTATAACCAGCTATTAAAAGCGAGGATTCATAGATTCCTCATACAAAAAACTTATTCTAATAAATATTTGAAAATCCTTTCTACGACGCTGTATTTCAGGGGATGGGGCCATTTTATATGTTTGAACCACCAAAATTCCTAAAATTTCAAAATTTCAAGATTTTTGACAAAAATTAAATTGAGGACTTTTACTCCAAAAAGTATGACAGCTATTAAAAATCCGAAGGAACCCATAGTGTTTCCTTTACACAAAAACTTTCTACAATATAAAATACTTTCTAGCTGATTTCAGGAGGAAATGCCTTGTATATGTTTGCAAACCACAAAAATCTAAAATATTTCAAAAATTTCAAAATTTCACAAAATTAAATTGAGGACTGTTACTCCAAAAATATAAGAGCTATAAAAATCCGAAGTTACCATAGTATTCCTCACACAAAAACCTTTCTAAAATTATAAAAATCCACTTTTCTCGACCTGTATTTCAGGGAGGAATGGCCATTTATATTTATGAACCACAAAAATCCTAAAATTTCAAAATTTTGACAAAATTAAATTGAGGGGCTGTTACGCCAAAAGCTATAACAGGCTATTAAAAATCCAAAGAATTAACCATAGTTATTCTCACACAACAGCCTTTCTAAAAATATAAAAATCACTTTTCTACGACCTGTATTTCAGGAGGAATGGCCATTTATATGTTTGAACCACAAAAATCCTAAAATTTCAAAATTTAACAAAATTAATGAGGACTGTTTTACGCCAAAGTATTAACAGCTATTAAAATCGAAGATACCATGAGTATTCCTCAAAGCAAAACCTTTGCTAAAAAAGCTATAAAAATCACTTTTCTACGACTTGCTATTCAGGAGGAATGGCCATTTATCACACAAAAACCTATCTAAAAATATAAACATTTCTAAAAGTTTCCAAATTTTGACAAAATTTAAATTGAGGACTGTTACTCCAAAAGTATAACAGCTATTAATCCGAAGATTCCATAGTATCCTATACAAAAACTTTATCTAATAATATAAACACTTTTGTCTTCGACCGGTATTTCAGGAGGAAGGTAATTGGCCATTCTATATGGTGTTTAACCAACAAAATCCTAAATTTCAAAAATTTCAAAATTTTGACAAAATTAAATTGAGGACTTTAACTCCAAAAGTAGAACAGCTATTAAAAATCCGAAGAAACCATAGTGTTCCTCACACAAAAACCTTTCTAAAAATATAAAAATCACTTTTCTACGACCTGTATTTCAGGAGGAGGAATGGCCATTTATATGTTTTGAAAAACTCTTACAGCGACTAAGACATAAGCCATTTCGAAAACTTTCACAAAGATTTAATTCGAGACTGTTACTCCAAAAGTATAAGAGCTATTAAAAATCCGAAGATCCCCATTAGTATTCCTCACACAAAAACCTTTCTAAAAATATAAAAATCACTTTTCTACGACCTGTATTTCAGGAGGAATGGCCATTTATATGTTTGAACCACAAAAATCTCTAAAATTTCAAAATTTTGACAAAATTAAATTGAGGACTGTACTCCAAAAGTATAACAGCTATTAAAAATCCGAGGATACCATAGTATTCCTCAAACAAAAAACTTTCTAACTAAAAATTTAAAAATCACTTTTCTACGACCTGTATTTCCGGAGGAATGGCCATTTTTATATGTTTGAACACAAAAATCCTAAAAATTTTCAAATTTTGACAAAATTTAATGTTGAGGGCTTTACGACCAAAGTATAACAGCTATTACAAATCCGAAGTACCATAGTATTCCTCACACAAAAACTTTCTAAAAAATATAAAATCACTTTTCTACGACCTGTATTCAGGAGGAATGGCCATTTATATGTTTGAACCACAAAAATCCTAAATTTCAAAAATTTTAAACAAAATTAAACTGAGGACTGTTACGCAAAAAGTATAACAGTATAAAAATCCGAAGATACCATGTATTCCTCAAACAAAACCTTTCATAAAAATATAAAAAATTCACTTTTCTACGACCTGTATTTCAGGAGGAATGGCCATTATATATGTTTGGTCCACAAAAATCCTTAAATTTCAAAATTTCAAAATTTTGAAAAGTGTAAATTTTAAGGACTTGTTACTCCAAAAGTATAACAGCTATTAAAAAATCCGAAGATACCATAGTATTCCTTTCAAAAAAAACTTTCTAAAAATATTAAAAATCACTTTTTGATGACGAAATGTATTTCAGGAGGAATGGCCATTTAATGTTTAAACCATATTGGATCTTTAAATTTCAAAATTTCAAAATTTTTGCAAATTAAATGAGGCACTGTTACTCCAAAAGGAAATAACAGCTACTTAAAAATTCCGAAGATACCATAGTATCCCTCACAAAAAACTTTCTAAAATATAAAAATCACTTTTTACGACCTGATATTTTCAGGAGGAATGGCCACTTATATGTTTGAACCACAAAAAAATCCATAAAAATTTCAGAATTTCCAAATTTTCACAAAAAATAAATGTGAGGACTGTCTACTCAAAAGTAGAACAGCTAATTAAAAATACGAGAGATACCATAGTGTTCCTGACCCAAAAACCTTCTAAAAATATCAAATCACTTTTTCTACGACACTGTTATTTCAGGAGTATATTGGCCATTTATATGTACTTGCAACACAAAAACATCTAAAAATTTCCCAAGATTGTCAAAATTTTGACCAAAATTAAATTGGGAGGACTGTTACTCCAAACAGTATCAACAGCTCATTAGAACTCCGAGATTACCATAGTAAGTTCCTACACAAATCCTTTCTCAAATATAAAAATCACGTTTTCTACGACCTGTATTTCAGCAGGAATGGGCCATTTATATGTTTGAACACAAAAATCCTAAAATTCAAAATTTTGACACAATTTCAAAATTAGAGGACATGTACGCCAAAAGTCATAACGGCTATTAAAAATCCAATGATACCAGTTATGTATTCTCCAAACAAAAAAACCTTTCTAAAAATATAAAAATCACTTTTCTACGACCTGTATTTCAGGAGGAATGGCCATTTATATGTGTTTGGTCCACAAAAATCCTTAAAATTTCAAATTTCAAAATTTGAGGCAAGAATTAAATTTTGAGGACTTGTTCTCCTAAAAGGAATAACAGCTATTTAAACTCCGAAGATACCATAGATATTCCTGCAAACAAAACCTTATCTGTTAAAAATATAAGAAATCACTTTTCTAACGACCTGCATTTCAGGAGGAATGGCCATTTATATGTTTGGTCCACAAAAATCCTTAAATTTCAAAATTTCAAAATTTTGACAAAATTAAATTGAGGACTGTTACTCCAAAAGAATAACAGCTATTAAAAATCCGAAGATACCATAGTATTCCTCACACAAAAACCTTTCTAAAAATATAAAAATCACTTTTCTACGACCTGTATTTCAGGAGGCATGGCCATTTATTTTTGAACTCAAAAGTCCTAAAAATTTCAATTTTGAAAAAATTAATTGAAGGATTTGAAAAGAGAAAAAATAAGAGCAGATTTTTAAAATCGATAATACCATTAGTATTCTCATAGCAAAACCTTTCTAAAAAATATAAAAAATACACGTTTCTACGACCTGTATTTCAGGGGAATGGCATTTATATGTTGTGAAACACAAAAATCTTAACAATTCCAAAATTATAAATTTGACAAGATTTAATTGAGGACTGTTACTCCAAAAGTAGTAACAGCTCATTAAAAAATCCGAAGATTCCTAGTATCTCTGCATACAAAAAACACTTTCTAATATATAAAAATTCACTTTTCTACGAACCTGTATTTCAGGAGGAATGGCCAATTTATTATGTATTGAACCAAAAAAATCCTTAAATTTCAAAATTTCAAATTTTTCACAAATTAAATTTGAGGACGTTAACTCCAAAAGTAGAACCAGCTATTAAATCCGAGTACCCATGAGTGTTCCTCAACAAAACCTTTCTAAATATATAAAAATCACTTTTTCTACGACCTGCATGTTCAGGAAGAGGACATGCGCCACTTATGTGTCGTTTGAACACAAAAAAACTTCAAAATTTCAAAATTTCAAGATTTCAAAATTTCAAATTACCAAAACTTTACTCAAAATTATAATAGATTTTAAAATTCAAGATACCATAGTATTCTCACACAAAAAGAAACCTTTCTAAAATAATCAAAATCACTTTTCTACGAGTCGTGTTTTTCAGGAGGAATGGCCATTATATATGTTTGAACCACAAAAATCCTAAAATTTCAAATTTTGACAAATTGAAATTGAGGGCTGTTACGCCAAAAGTATAAACAGCTATTAAAAATCCAAAGATACCATGTATTCCTCACACAAAAACCTTTCTAAAATAGTAAAATCACTTTTCTACGACCTGTACTTCAGGAGGAACGGCCATTTATATATGTTTGAACCACAAAAAATTCCTAAAATTTCAAACTTTTGAAAAAATTAAATGAGGACTTGTCACTCCAAAAGTATAACAGCTTTAAAAATCCGAAGATACCATAGTATTCCTCAAACAAAAACCATTTTCTAAAAATATTAAAATCACTTTTCTTACGACCTGTATTTTCACGGAGGAATTGGCCATTCATCATATGTATTGAACCACAACATTCCTTAAAATTCAAAGTTTCAAATTTTGCAAAAATTAATTGAGGACTTTACTCCAAAAAGTCTAACAAGCTGATTAAAATCCGGAAGAGATTCCATAGTATTCCTCATACAAAAAAACTTTTAATAATATTAAAAATCACTTTTCTGACGACCTGTATTTCAGGAGGGATGGCCATTTATATGTTTGAACCACAAAAATCCTAAAATTTCAAAAATTCAAAATTTTCACAAAATTAACATGCAGGGGACTTTAACTCCCAAAGTAGACAGCTATTAAAATCCGAAGTCAAAGTGTTCCTCACACAAAAACCTGTCTAAAATATAAAATACTTTCTCGATCTCTCT